>JAFVLL020019780.1:0-10562 GCA_021397915.2 Tor tambroides
TGTTGGGTAGAGAGCGGAGATTCGCTAGATGGATGCTAGGCAACGGCGTTCTTAATCCCCGCCGACGAAGCTTCACGAGCGCGCCGGCTCTCTTCTCCCGTCTGCGCGTCCTGTAGCGTCTAAACAGCACCGCTGCTCCGCCGACTACAGTGTCTAGCAAAACATCAGAATAGACGAAATCCGGTGAAAAAATATCGGGTGGTGTGTACTTCCGAATGTCCAGCAATTCGTCTCTGGTGAAACTGATTGCAGGGATATGACTAAAGACAGGACAAACTAACAAAAACATAAAAACAACTGCGGACGACGCCATGATAAAAATTAAAAATTAAAATTAATAAAAATAAAAATTAAAAGCAGTTTCGTGGTAATAAACATGAAAATAACAGTGTTAATGTTGTAAAATTAATCAGTTATGAAACAAAAATTCATTTCAGCTTGTAAGAAGCTCTACAGAAGACTATAGTGTTATTATTCAAACCAGTTGAGTTCAATGATGATTCAGTTCAATAACAGTGCTAATGTTAGTGTGGCTATCAGTGTAAATACAGGAGGTACATTTTGCCTAGTTTGCACAAGTGTTTGGGTGTTATTTGATATACACACTCATACTCTGATCATACACATGCAAATACACACAAATAGGGGCAAAATGCAGACTTTGGGCTCCCCCGGAGCAGATGGAGGTTCGGGTTCAGCTGCAGTCTCATAACGATTCACAAGTGCCATCGAAACAAGGGTCTGCCTGTTCCAGCTGCAGCACACCTCCATTGAAAGTTTTTTTTTTTCCTCTCAGTGTGTTGTATTTGCACATAAATAATTGCCTGGAGCTTCTTCAGACACATAATTGGAAAATAAAGTAAACAAGTGAGCGTGCAGAGCAGCTATCATTGATGCCACTCACTGTGTGTGTGTGGTGTTTATATGTTAATCATGACTCAAACCATGCGCTGTATACCACCGCCCTTATAAAATTGAAAGCGCACAAGAGCAAACACTCAGTCACACCGCATATAAGGGCCTCGTGCCTTCATTTGAGCGCTGTGATGCGATTCTCTCTGCGGGTTTCCATGGCTCCCGTATTAACCGTGGCAAGACTCAGTGAGGACAGATATACGGCTCGTATGAGGAGGCACGGAGCGACGAGTGTCTTCCGGAGAGTGGAAGAGAGAGAGGAAAGAGAGGAGTGTATGCATGGTTTCATTACGGAGAGATGCTTCGTGTCCCCAGTGGCGGCACAGTAGCGCGGCCCACTCGCTCGCTCTCTGATTGAAATTCAAACAGGAGCTCCTCTCCCCCATCAATCGCATTTGAACTTTCATATATATTTTTTTTTATTTTGGCAAAAGACATTTTCCAGGTCTGCTTTAGACGTGGCTTTAGATGGAGCGCTCGCTGGCTTTTTTCATCTCCCTCTAGCCAATCACACGCTTATCTCACCTCGGACAGGGAGAACTGAGTGGAACCGGTGAATTTACACAATTACATTTAGATTGGTGCCAGTCTGCCCGAGTGCTCTGTTTAAATTCATATTTTCTCTCTCTCTCTCTCTCTCTCTCTCTCTCTCTGTCACTGTCTCTGTCTGTCGGTTAGTTTCCTGCTAAGCCATATTGTCTGGAGCTCGCGTGGCGTGTGCATATTTCACATTTATCAATATTATTATGTTTGGCAGCGTAGTTTATCTTGGTTGTGGGTCTGCATTTTGAAAAGGCCGACATAGAGGAGGCGTAACTTCCTGAACGAACATCGTCACCTGTATGTGTCTGAGCACAAGCCAAACACACTGATTCTTTCCACTTAAAGCCTCACTGAAGCTCCCAGCCTCGTGTCTGTGTGTGTGTTGAGCTCATGATTAGGTGTGTCTCTATCACAGCCGTGTTCCTGAAAGCTCCGAGTTCAGCAGACGCCCCTCAGGCCTCAACAGAGTTACAAACTATTGCTCAGAGCCGTCCCACGCTCGTTTGAAATTTTCCAGTTTCGTCCCGAATACCTGGAGAAGAATGCTATCTGTCAGCATTCCTATTCATCTCAAAGTAACAGACAGTGGTATGAAAGTATAAAAGTGATATAATGTAAGATTTACTGGGGTGTTTTTCATGAAATTTCAGCAAAAGTCTCCAGTTTATTTCCAGTTAATCTCATTGCTTTCTAGGAGACAAGGAGTGACCACCCATCCCGCATTTTGAGAGACAGTCCTGAAATCGGAAGCTTTGTTCTGCATTTTCAAGCAATGTTCAAGCAATGTCTTGCATTTTGTCAGTTTTGCCAATATTATTTTATTTCCCATGAAATTACAATATCACAATAAAAAAAAAAAAAATTAATAAAAAATTGCATACTGGGATTACCAGTGTGCCACTGGAAAAGTTCAAGATGCATTGAATTCCGTAAAAATGCATTTAATCATAGTATAGTCTAGTAAAGTACCATAAATTAGTCACCGCTTAAGGAAATTTATATAGCTCATTATGTTTAGTGAACTGAATAGGTTATATCACGCAAACTGGCAGACTGAGTGCCAGTTGCAATTAACATTTTCTAAAGCTTATTGGCAATTTAAAGCATATTATCATGCAATGTCACTAAAAAATAGGCTTTCCATTTAACATTAATCAATATTTACATAGTCTAATAAAAAATTTATCACTCAACAGAGCCATAACTAGGTAGTCAACCTAAGGAGACATGGTTCTGAAATTAAAGCTATATTATCATATTTATAATTTTTCATTCTTATTGGTTGATTAATCTGAGCACAAATTGAAATGTTGAAACTCTAGCAAAGACTTGTGGGATTACTGCGGGCTTTTTGTCAGGAGAAACATCTAAGAAGCCGTAGACTTAAGCATTTGCTCTGTATGTAATCATATTGCTGTGTAGGAGAAACATTTGAGATATTAAGATGATCTCATATGTGATTTGAGAAAATGAAAACTAGATTCAGTTCCTCCCGATGTCATGGGAATGTAATCTCTGTCATAATGAAAAGTAACAAGAGCGGCAGTGATCTTCTGTCTCAGGAACATTGGCTTTCTGTTGAATTTGTGGGCCGTGAGCGTTCAGAAAGAAAAAGGTTATGCCTGATAATTTTTTTGTAGACACAAAAACAGGTCCCGTGCGTGCACATGCACGTGTCGAGACTGTTTCCTGATTATCAGCGCAAGGAAAAACCATTATGACAATGTTCCAGGCATCTCTGCCTCTGCCTTTTTATTTGGTACAAATGTCAAGCTATTTCCCTAAAATAGCAAATTGATCATGTTTCCTATGATTCCCTGTTAAATAAATGAGAAGTCAAACATTGCCAGTACAAGTCAGTGCAACGTCTATAGTGATGTCTGGAGAAATAAGCGTGAACTCGAGATGGAATTGAATCAGTGCCCTTTGCTCAACACCATTCAGACGGAACGCAGACGGACGTCAACACAGACTATCAGGGATTTATTGCACACTGGTTTCTAGACTGAAGATGGCTTTAACACAATTAAAAGAGGTCTACTTTGATAGAGAACTTTCTCTCAGTTCTCTCAGTTCACTTTTGGGTCAACTGAAAGAGGTGTGACTTTAGTTTGGACTCGAGTGTGAACACTCATGAAGAGTGACTCTCTGTTAGCAGACAAACTTCACACACCCCGTTGAACATCAGAGCTGCTGTTTTAATTTGATTTTAGGCTGTTTTGTTATTTAACCGTGATATCTAAATGTCAGTCATTTAAATGCTAAAGCTGAAGTGTGTATTTGTTTATGTTAATGCTTTCTTCAGTCCCAATTATTAATATGGCGGTTCTGCTGAAGAGTGTAATGACCAATTGTAGTGTTCAGGAAACCTGTCTGAAAACAGTCATTTGTTTTGCTTAATGGTATAGAAATTCAACACTTAGGCGTTAAATGTTCATCATTTTGCCTTCAAATCTTTGATGATATGATATTATGATATTTATAGAAATAACTGCACATTTCTTCTCTAAGCATGCAGGCCTAGTTTTAACTGTTTGTTGTAGCACAGACAGCTCGGTCGCCTAATTGTAGCCAGTCTGTCTGCTTTCTTTTCTTTTTTTTCAAAATTGGTGTACTGCAAACCTTCCGTGTGTCGGGGTACGTTTGAAAGTCGTATTCCCATGTGTCTGATAGCCAGAGGGCAGGATGTAGAGGCACATCTGGTATTGCTGCTTTCTGTCTCTCTCTCTCTCTCACTGTGCCGTCTCTCCCCATCACTCTCTGCCTGTAATGCTGCGCTTTAGAGGAGACCACCACCACAGGTTGCATTCTGACAGCAGAGAAAGCACAGTGAGAAAATGGTGTGTCTCCAAGTCAAATCCCTCGCTCCTGCCTCAGCGCTGTTGATACGCGGCTCACTGTCACACTGAGGAAGGAAAGGTGAAACTACCATGACTGTAATGACACTTCTGGAGTCACACCAGCCCTCAAAATCTCAACACATTTGATATAGGATGTGATAGAAGAGATACTCATTCGGGGCATTAACACATTTGAAAAAAAAGTGCATGAAATGTTTTGAGACCCAGAAAATTATTTTAATTATTTATATTATTTATTTATATTATTTATTTGTATTATTTATGTCAAGACCAGTTAGTATCAGTGATAAAATTACATTTTCAAAAAAAAAAAAAAGTTATTTTAATTTTATTCTAAGAACTATTTTTTAAACAATTACATTTTTATTCATGTATACTTAATTTATTTACTTGCAGCCCTAGAGAAGGAGGAAAAAGAAGGCATTATACTGTACAACACTACTCAAGTCTGTATAGTATGAACATTATGTAGATGTTCGGTTTGCATGACGCTGCATGGAATACTGTATCCCACAATGCAGTGTGCTTCACTTGACCTTCAATTTATAGCGTGACGAATGAACTGTAACTAATATCAGCTGCGATTCAGAACATCTCATTGACTCATTTCAAAATAACTGAACGCCACTCGCTAGATTAAACATGCAATTTATTAGGGTCATGTGACTTCAGTGTAACACACAACTGTGCTGCATACTGTTTCACATGCAGTGAGCACTGTGACAGCATTCCACTCTCAACACAACCATAGACTTTTCCTGTCTAGATAAAAAGTGTCAGCAGGAACAGGAAGCACTGTTTGTTGAAACAGGAAGTAATAGGAAAAAATAATCTGATCTTGGCTCTTTGACCGTTTCCTACAAAAAAAACAAAAAACTGACTGAGTCTTGTGTGTGTGTCCGTGTCTACCCAACAGTTGAATGTAACTACGCAAGTCTAAACAGGACTTGATTTCAAACCATCACACTGGGGATTAATTAACTGACTGATTACAAAGTCACAAAGCAATTAACAGCACCACATAATGAGAAAACATGCATGCTAGCTTGCAGGAAATAAGATAGTTTGTGTTTTGAGTGGCATGTTAGAAGTGGTTGGAGAGTTGTCTGTTTCTTACAGTTATTGGATCTCCATTCCCCAAAAGAAAAGTAAAGATGGAGAATTGAAGAGTCGGAGGGCTAGGTGGCCAGAAGAGGCTAATCATAACATCCGGCTTGTGTATATTGATTGATAATAGACTCCAGGGGAGTGGGTGGCTATGACAAACACATACGCCAGGAAGAGTGTCTCGGAATTGTAACGATATCATGTGGTCCACACAACAGAGTATAGTTTAGAAATGTATCGAAAATATTGCAAATGAAAACAGTGTAGATAGAAAACATTAGGGGTCCCAGCACTGAACCCTGAGGTACGCCGGTGATGAGTGTGTGGGCTGAGAAGAGCAAGACTTGCTAGAACATCATTATTGTTGGCCAAGTAGGATATAAACCAGAAAAGCGCTGACCTGGAAAAAAAATTAGCATGGAGTTGTGGGAGGATTCTCTCTCTGGCTTACTTGAGTCCTGTGGTAAAAGCAAGGAAAGCAGTTTAAGTGGAGTGACCAAGTTTGAAGCCAAATTTCAATTAAGATTACATTTCATGGAAATCAGATTGCGGCACATGCAGTGAATTGGCTCTTTAACCCAGTGGCTTAAGTGTTTTTTGTAATCAACTAATATAAAAGTATAGCAGTAATACATTAAAGTATGCCAAATAAACATAAATTGAAAGACCCATGGCTAAAGTAGGTTTTTCCTGATTCTAAATGAAATTATAAGTCTATTAGTTTAATCCTTTAATGCATGACATCCATTAATGTGGACAGATCTTTAACCGCTCGGGGTGTGATGGTCAGCGATTAGCTTTCACCCTTAATTCTCAAAACTCTATTCAAAATGAGGTATCCCTGAAATATCTGTTTTATTGCAGAACACTTTGAGTGTCACTTTTTTCAAAGTACATTGGTTTTCTGTGGTTTGTGTGTGTGTGTGCGCACGCATGTTAATGTTTACGTCCAGGCTGCATGTTTTGTACTCTTTGACTTTGAGCACAGTGTGTAGGTTTAAGGTTGTGCTGTAATGAGAGAGAAAAGGTGCTGTAATTATCATGAACTAAATGAGTGTGTGCGGTTATACTGCTGATTGTGCTGAACGCAGGCTCTCCGAAGGCCCACACGCACGTCATGCTCGATTTAGCAGGCCAATTTTCAATTAAGCTACATCACAAATGAACATCGGCCATTTCAGGAAACATCGGCTTCCCCTTTTTTCTGCCTATGTGGCAGAATGTGAGATTGGATAAATCCAATCGCTAATTGTCATCGTCCGTCAAGGTGAAAGCCTTCTGGGTAAGTACAATAAACAGGCCTCGTGCAGCATGCCTTACGCTCTCTCTCCTCTGCTTTTCTCATTTAAGCAGAATCATTTCTCAGTAGGAGACCATCTTATCAGTGGGCATTTTATATTGACGGATCTTATATTTTAAAACTCGCCGTTCATGTTGCATGGTAGAGTGTATTGTTTTGTACGAATTGATATAATTTGTCGATATGTAGACAGTTGTAAATGTTGAAGTCGAGCATCTACAGCTCTAATGGTGGACTTTAAAGGTATGTTCCAAGTTCAATAGCAGTTAAGCTGTATCAACAGTGTTTGTGGCATAATATCGAACAGACTCAAAGTTGCTATTCCCTGAAAATCCTGACAGCCACTTAAGCTGTCCTTGATGAGTTAATGAGAATCCATGGGAGAAGGGAGTTCATTTTTGGGTTTCACTAGTAGCCTAAAACTAGACCAAATATTGTATGTTATTGAGCCTCAGAAGGGATAATTAGTTGGGGAATTACAGCTTCTCAGATGTAATAGTGAAAAAAGTGTTTTTTCAGGTGAATAAACGGAAGAAATATGGTGCTTTGTTATTGTCAGAATATTATGTGTTTCTCTCCTGAATTACTTGTATTTAGCGGCATGCCAGCTCACCGATATGAGAGAAATCATTACTTTTTTCTGGTACATGTGTACTCCATTCAATCTGTCAGTCTATATGGAGTGTGTTTGTGCAAGCGTTTGACTAAATGAACCTGACTGCTACATTTTCACCCCGGCAGCTTCCGCGTTCTTTACCTCAGGACTCGTTCCGTGTGGTGCTTCGTCCACTAATGATTTCCGGGAGATGATTTGCACTCGTAGAGTCTTTTAAGGCAACTGTAATAACCTTAATTTTAACATTCAATCCATAGAAGATTTTAAGAGGTCATTAAGCCCATTAGCCTGAGGTTTAAGACGATTGATTAGGTCTCGAAAGACATTGATCAGGTTCCTTGAGTGTGTGTGGTGGAGGGGAATAAATCGCTGAGTTTCCCACACACTCATTTGTTTCCCTTCTCTCATTAGACGTGCGCATGTTTGTGTGAAACTCCTATGTCCTAGTTTCTAACACTTTACACCTCGGCTTGCTATTTTGCAGCAGGAGCGCAGGTTCTGTTTGTGTGTTTACTCAATATTCTGCGTCCCAGCCTATCTCATAAAGAGCGCAGGTCTGCAGATCCAGCAGACAAACATCATAAAGCCTGGAGATTATCAGTTTATGTCCAGAGAATGTTATTTAAATGGAAATTACTTCCTCTCCTGCCACACGCTGTACTTTATTTGAGCTCCTTGCCACGCGTTGCTGGCGCTGGGTATTAATGTTAATGGTGCTTGTGTCTTTTCAGCATTCAGATTATTTTCTCCACTCTTAACATATTGTAGGTGTTTATAGGTCTTTTAATGGCTTCATATGGGGAAAAAGTTGTCATAGAAACACGCTCTGGTAGGCCATTTATTCTGAACAAAAGTGTTGGCCTAATGGATCAGTGCTACCATATCTTCAAATCATCTTAAAGGGAACATTTTTTTTCCACCCAGAAACTGAAAACAAAGCAGCAAAAAAAAAAAAATAAAATAAATTGCAGCGTCTAGCATTTTTTCCCCCAGTGAACTTCCCATGCCATTGAAAGGAGTGGTGTATGCGTTTCTTTATGTCTTATGAACTGGCCATATTTTTGTTGAAGACTGGATTCATTTGGATTGATAAAAATTAGTGGAAAGTGACGTAGTGTTACAATTTGGTATTCACTATACACTTTGATTGTTTGGAAAAGAACAGCATGAACTTTCTGCCAATGTTCTCCTTTTTGGCTTGTATGTTTTTCGAGCGCCGTGAAGAGTGAGCTTTGGTTTCTGCTTGACCTGTCCCTTTAAATCCTCTCCATGCGCTTTTGTCCCCTGTGTTTCACTCACTTCACCTCGGCGTGCAGAGGTGGGTATGTGCACATATAATTGTATTTATTCCCTGCCCTTATTACCCATAATCCCGTGCGAGTGTAGTGGTTAAGGTGTGTGTTGACTCTACGTGCTTATCAGGTCCTCAACAGCCCTCATTTGAATTTCAAAAAGCCAATTGGATGAACATGCTGCTGGAGTGCAGGTACGAGGTCCGTTTTACCTTTTACTGGCCTTTCATCTGCCTGCCGTCGCTCTCTCTCTCTCTCGTCTCACGCTTCCACAGTGGCCTTCCTCAGGCAAAAAAAAACCAAACACATAAACCACGGCCTATTTCCACATGCCGAATCTGAATTCAACATTTTCAGTCTCCCCGCACAATAAAATCCCAATATATTACAGAAGCCCAACCCCCCCACAGCCGGTCCCCAAAGCCATGAATAAAACATGGCATGAAAAAAGAGCCCGTGACCAAATATTACCCCATCAGAGGAAAGGTAATCTACTGCACATGCCATTCTTACTGCTTCAGAAGTTCACTCTGCCCTGATCAGTGTTGCTGCGAGCGCTGTCGCACACACGGCCACACGCTTCACAGACGGGAGAAAAGTCCTTCCTGAAGACAGACGCCAAAAAAATATGTGGGGAAAAGTGAGGGCTTTCTTGATGGATGGACAGCGTTTGAACTGGAGTCCGTCTGAATGTACACTGATTTTCAGTGCAGAACTGAAGCCATCAGAAATGCACAGCAGTGATTAATTCATGAAAATGCCAGCATGCTTGAACAGTACAGAGATCTGAAGTTCACATACGGAAGCCCACAGAGCTCATGCCTTATGATCTGTTCTCAGTTTTGTTTCTTGTAATTGATCTTGAGATGACAGAATGAGTGAAAAATAACAGAATATATGATAACTTATTATTAGTAAAGGGCTGGGCTGACAGTATCCATTAATCTATGCTTTGTGTGTTTTAATCTATGTTTTCAGTTGTCGTATGAACAAAACTTAACTTTAACATTATTTGTATCCCATAATCACAATAAGCTTTGCTGATTGTAATATGAATTAACGTCTATATAAAAACTGCCTTATGTGCCGTTTAAATCCTTGTATGCTAGTTAGTTTTTAAGTGTTGATTATTATATTTCAAAATTAATCAATTGAATTTAATGGTTTCTGTTGCTAATTTTAACCTTTAATATTATAATATTGCACCAACTGACAGGGTTCTCTATATAGTTTACAGCTTCAGTTGAGAGAGTTTTTTTTTTTTTCCTTAAGAAAAATGGACATGCTGTACCTGATAAATATCCAGATGAATCAAAATAAAGTCAGAACTGAACTGAATCGTGTAATCTGTGTCAATGTCCAGCCGTAATCATTACAGTTATGTGTGCTGCATTTGATGCAAAAAAACAAAACAAACAAAAACAAAAAAACAAACAGTAAATCCTAGCTGCCTTCAGCGGTAATCTGAGTTTTTATACAGTATATACACTGGATATGCCAGTTCACTTATTGACAAAAGTAGATCATATTACTGTGGCAGATGGAAAAAAAATATTTGAATATACATCACAAAACGTGTCTTTAGAGATGAATCTATTATTATTTAATGTTTAATTTCCATATCATTGAATGTAAATGACTTACATAAGTGTTGTTGTATGTGAAATCTTTGTGAAAAGATTAAAATTGTCAGCTCTAATATTTACTATATTTTGTGATGTTTATCAGTGATATGAATTCTGTTGTATGTTGAAGGAATAGCTTGTATGTAATAGTCCAGATGGCACGTACTATGGTTAAAGTACCTCGTTACCTTAGAGTGTGAGTGTGAGTGTGAGTGTGTGTGTGTGTGTGTGTGTGTGTGTGTGTGTGTGTGTGTGTGTGTGTGTACTTGTTTTTTCTATCCTGGTGGGGACTTAGACCTGAAT
>JAFVLL020019781.1:0-38227 GCA_021397915.2 Tor tambroides
CTAACAGGAATGAGCAGCGGATTCTAAATCTTACCATTGTCCAGGTGATTTGACTTGATGATTTTCTCAGAATACTCTGATATACTGGAACATTCGATCTATAAAAAAGATAAATATAATTACATTCTTCTTAATTGATATAGGTGTAACTAATGTGAATGAACCACATTAGAAGTCTGCTAGCCAACTCAAGACAGTTTTTCATGCATAACTTGAGATTTTATTGGATTCAGATTTGCATTTAAAGAAAAAATTAATTATTATAAATATTTTTGTGGAATATACTATTTCTATCAATCTGCTTGTCTTTGTTTGCACGCTCCAGACTGACTGTCAGTCTATGCATTAGTGGCAATGATGTTTCATTGACTCTTTTTGCACATTGTTATGACAGTAGGTGGCGACAAGTGACTGTTTTTATGAGTGACTGTTTTTATGAATGATTCATTCATTCAACTGATTCATTCATAAACTCTTATTCATTCCAGAATGAAATAAGTGACTACTGTCTTTATGTGTCAGTCATTGAATCATTTACTCAAATGATTCATTCAAAATCACTGATTCATTCTGGAATGAAACAAGTGGCTATTCTCTTTATGCATGAGTCATTGAATCTTTCACTCAGCCAATTTGTTCAAAACCACAGATTTATTTGGGAACAAAACAAGTGGCTACTCTCTTTATGCGTGAGTCATTTAATCATTCACTCAGCCAATTTGTTCAAAACCCCCGATTCATTCATGAACGAAACAAGTGGCTACTCTCTTTATGCCTGAGTCATTTAATCATTCACTCAACCGATTTGTTCAAAACCACCGATTCATTCGGGAACGAAACAAGTGGCTACTCTCTTTATGCCTGAGTCATTTAATCATTCACTCAACCGATTTGTTCAAAACCACCGATTCATTCGGGAATGAAACAAGTGGCTACTGTCTTTATTAGTGAGTTATTTAATCATTCACTCAACCGATTTGGTCAAAACCACCGATTCATTCGGGAACGAAATAAGTGGCTACTCTCTTTATGCCTGAGTCACTTAATCATTCACTCAACCGATTTGGTCAAAACCACCGATTCATTCGGGAATGAAACAAGTGGCTACTGTCTTTATTAGTGAGTTATTTAATCATTCACTCAACTGATTTGTTCAAAACTACTGTTATATTCAGGAACATCACTTTTGTGTGTTGCTGGGAGATTAAATTGCAGATTCTTACTTTGTTTGGAATTGTTTTCATTGGCAGAGCAAAAAATAGACAAAGCAACTGGCGATATTGTGTCTAAACCACAGTAATGTTGTTGTTCTGAATATCAGCACAGCCATCTACTCCAGTTTCCTGCTGGTATTATGCATATTGCATATGCATATGATTCCCATTCTCTTGCATTTGCATTTTTGTGTAATCAAGCCATTATTTTCTGCTAGAACAGTCTCATTCTTGCTTACTCTAACCCTAAGTGTGTTTTAACAGAAAATCTATGGAAAAAAAAAATAAATAAAGATAAATGTTATCACTAGCTGCCAAATGCATATTTTTTTTTTTTACATTTTAAACATCTATGAACCTGTTAACCCTTTCTGCTTATATGTATTTGTGTTCTGGACAGAATCAGAGACCCCTTTTGCTTATTGTGGCATAGAAAAGATGAAACAGCAACTAAAACTGGACCTAGTGGGTGGATCAGTGGAGTGTTATCTAACCACAGACCAGAAGCACAGTAAGGGTACTGATATTATCAGCACGCTCTCCCACTGTCTCCCCCGATATACATAGATAAAGTTTGTGAGTATAAAAAAAGAGTCAGATCTGCAGAAATGCCTGCACGTTGCCCTCTAACTCAAAGCTATTGTACAGAACAGCAAACACACTTGTAATGAGTAATTTGAGTCCTCACCCCATATACATGCTTGGCTCCTGCCTTGGCAGCAAACATGGAGAGGATTCCGGTTCCGCTGCCCACATCTAGAACTATTTTATCCTTAAAGATGTGTTTATTGTGGTACATGGAGTTCCTATAGGTCAGAGTCCTCACCTCATCCTTTAGCATTTCCTATTGAGAGGAAAAAACAGCAAATTTAGTTTTAAATCAGATTTTGTAGAACTTGTCGTTAATGTTTTTACATTTCAACTACCTTGCTGACCCCAAAATATTGGATTGGTAGTGTATAGCTGTACATATTTTACTGGTGCAGATTTGAGAATTAGAGTCCATGACTTTTATCCCTCGTTTCTGCACCTTTTCTCTTGGACTGGGCTATGGAGGACAATATATAGGACACAAAGCGCAGTGTCTCCAGGATTCTTTTTATAGAGACAGGTCTCCATTTAGCCTGCTGGGATTAACTGATACACATCTTTCCAACCCCCCTCCCCCGGCTCTAATTCTCTCTCCTTTTCCTTCTCCCTTTCTCCATCTCACTATCTTACTCTCGTCCTTCTTTTTCTGTTATCAAGAACTGTTCTTTTATCTCCAGACAGATCCAATATGACCCTCATGCTATACATGCGCTGGTATCAAAGGCGTTCTCTCAGTCCTTCTTGAATGAGGTTAGAAGATAGTTTCAGTGACATATTTAAGTTCTTACGATTTGCTGCTTGTGATAAAAGTTCTAAAGCAGAAACAACTTCCTGATATTTTTTCTTCCTTAAAGCAACGGAGATGAACAATATAAAAACACAGTTTCATCCTAGACTAGCATACTTTACCTAACTTGATGGTAAAATTGTACTCCGGTTACCTCATGAATTCCAAAGTGGGCATAAGAGTCAAAGTAGTAGTCTCTTGATGTCATCTCCTCCGGGTTGAGTAGCTTGGCCATCTTGCCTCGGCCCGGACAGGCAGAAAGCGCGGAGACGTGTGGCGTGTGTGGGGGGTGAGGAACATGATGAACAGATGTCATTGGCTTTGGTAGTGGAGATGATTGCAAGGACTGGGACGAGGGGGCATTGGAAATATGCTGCTGCTGATGTTGATGCTGCTGCTGTTGCTGCTGCTGCTGGCGCTGCTGGTCAAGACAATAGTATAATAATAGGCTCACTGTCCTAAATCACTACGTATTGAATTTCATAAGTATATTTATGCATCTGCCAGACAGTTTTATTTAAAACAACTTACTCCTACTTTAATCAGTTCATGCACTCCTTGGGAATCAAACCCATGACCTTGGTGTTGTTAGCACTATGACCTACTGTTTGAGCTATGGGACGTTATGATATTTAGTTTTATTCTGTGTCATTAGATCAACAGTTATGAAGTCATTTTTGTGAGTTTTTTTCCTGTAAATTTTTTTTTAATGTACCTTTTCATGTGATAAATAGAGAAAATGTCAAAAAGCAATTGAAAAAAATAGAAGGCGCTGTGACATTTTTTCTGCAAATGTTTTTTAAGCTTCTTTTTTTCAAGGTATTTTTCCATGTCATAGATAGATAGATAGTCAAAAAGTAATTAAAAAAATAGAGTTTTGTATGAATGAATGAATGAATAAATAAATAAATTTGGAGAACAGTTAACAACATGGACAAAAGGCATTGAGACTCTATTTTCCGCAAATGTTTTTCAAGTTTCTGCAAGATTTTCTCAAGGTTTTTGCATGGTATTTTGTTTTTCCATGTGAATGATAAATAAATAAACAAATATGCCAAAAAGCAATTAAAAAGTAGACAGTTTTGTAAAAAATATGTGTGAAAAACAATTAATGAAACAGATGGACGAAAGGCACTGAGGCACCTTTTTCTGCAAATGTTTTTTTAAGTTTGATTTTTTTTTTCATGTGATAAAGAGTGAGTTCATTAAATAATTAATAAATAAATAAACAAATAAAAGCAACTGAGAAAAAATGGACAGTTTTGTAAAAATACGTGTGGAAAAACAATTAACAAAGCAGATGGACGAGACACTGAGGCACATTGATGTTTTTCACCTTGTGATTTTTCTTCACCTTGCCATTCAGCGCTTGTGTTATTTAGTGACCTATTAACAACGTCAACATTAAAATCAGGTATGCAAAGGTGAATATGCTAATTAGCTGGGGAGGGGGGCAAAATGCTGCAGCACCAAGGACAGCGCTCAGCCGTCTCGCGATGACCCTGTAGACTACATAAAAGAGCAACGACTGCTCAATTCAACAAGCACACGACTAACTTTATCGTCTTACTGTATCGTTTAGGTACGAATTATACACTAATTTGTTGCGTTCGAGATTTCTGATAACATCTTGCATCTGCTTAATCTTTACGCAACCTACACGCGCGACATAAATATTAGCCTAATATAAACCTCTATATTTAGAGTTCGATGTGGTCTGTGTGATCACTCTCAGGACGTTGTCCGGGGAAATCGGACGTGTTCTGCTCAGCTCGGATCGCAGTGGTTTTTAGCCTGGATAGTCATACACATCACCGGTCACTGATTTGTATGACCTCCAAACCAGCGCGTCATTTTACGCAATCATCCACTTAAACACATAGGAAGCGGCTAGAATGAATCTCATGCGATTTAGAAGTAGATATATGAATGTTTGGACGAGCATTGCTGTATTATAGATGACTTGAGGAATCTTTGACTTACCTCCGAGCTCTCCGCCTCCGCCATCTTTCTCCGCAGGAGCAGGCACCGCGATGAGTGCCTCAGTCCCATACGAGCCAACGGGATCCGGATTAACTCGATAAGGGCAAGTGTTGTCACTAAATGTCCTAGAAAAGTTTTAAAACGTACTGCAAAAAGCGATACTAGGTTCGCGCTTTAAAACGGCTCATTTGTTAATTCGCACAGCTGTGTTTAATAAACGATAAATGTCTAAATAGAAACTAATATTGAAATTGTCATAAAGACTTCTTGGATAGTCCCTCAACTCCATGATTCCGACTCCTACTGAAAGCCAATCGTGCAAAAGTTCTTCCACAGGTTCTAAGCGCCACTTGGAGACCGGTTGAGCCCCGACGCGTCAGCATCCACATCACCTGCCGCTGCGCATCGCCGCGTTACATGGAGTCTGACAGATTAGAATGCATCTTTTATTTCGGTTTAACATGATAATCCATTATTTTTCAGTTCTTAACATGTCATCGGAGCCTAGTTGTCCACTGCGTCGCGTTGCGCTCAGTCAAGTGCCTCTGGATCACGCTGAAAGTTGGAGTTGAAAGACTGCTGACTGAACTCGAGCGCAGCGAGTGCAGAACTGGAGCGATATCAGTAGCTGAATTAGTGCCTCCCACACAAGTATCGCACCTTCACTTTCTCAAAATAAAGGACACAAGGCCTACTACATTTTAGTCCATTTCGAGGCTGAACCTTTTCAGACAAACATGTACTTTTTCATTTACAGACGCTTTTATTCAAAGCGATTGCATTGCATTGCATTGTACAGCCTACATCTTATCAGTTCATTCCCTGGGATTCGAACCCATGACCTTGGCGTTTCTAAGGCCATACATGTCTCTTCTGATGATCATACATGTCTCATCTGATCATCTCATCAAATATTTCAAAAACATACGCAGAAGGGAAATATCAGGTTGATAGTTTCCAGATTTTAAGAATCCCCTTTCCCTAATAAATTAAATAAAATGTTCATGAAATGTACATTGCATTACTTACAGTATGTTGACTATCCCATACAAAAATAACTAAATGCAATAAACTTTTAAGACTTTAGAATGCTAATCTTGAGAGGTAATGAACAAAAGTTTAACATTAATGTTCTTATTTGAGTGTGCTCCGTGAAAAATGCTACATGCATTTTTAGTCTCAGAGACCCCATACATATATAACATATATACATATAAATATGTAACCAGGGTTATTATAGTTAACTAAAATTAAAAATATTTAATTATTTGAAACAAAATGAACATTAAACAAAATAAAATATATAAAAAATTTATTTCAGTTAGCTGTCAAAGCCACATTTATCTTGATGTGCTAAAATAAATAAAAACTAAATAAAAGCTAATAAAAACTATACAGATTTTTTTTTTTTACTTAAAATAAAATAAACATTAACTGAAATAAAATAAAATAAAATATATGAAAAAAAACTTATTTGTCAAAGCAAGATTTTTCATTTTCCAAACATTAAAATAACTAAAATTCAAATAAAAATTATTAAAAACTGTATGGAAAAAAAACAGTAATAAAAATGACAAACATTTACATAAAAATTACTAAAACTAACTAACAATGAAAAGAGAAAAAAACTCAATATATACAGTATATATATATATATATATATACCTCTCTCTCTCTGTATATATATCTCAGTGATACTAAAATAACACTGAACGTAATGCAAATACTTATATTTTCATTATTGTATATTTCTACAGTGTGCTTTTGCTGGCTTGGCATTTCAGATAGGTTAAATAGAGATTATTGTTTGAATAATATTCATTATGCATATATAATTAGACATCCATTGATTTATGGTAATGCATTTCATTTGTTTTTAGACTGCAGCACAAGACTGTCCCCATTAAAATATATATTTTCACAAATCTTTATTCTTTGCATTTATTCATGGTTAGCGCAGAAGAAACTTTACCAGCAGCTGTTGTCTGTGCCAATCTAAGCCCACAGTGGAGCGAGTTCACAAGTGTCTGTATACACAGAGAGGTGTGGGATTCTAGATTTGGAGTCGAACAGCGGCCCCCTCGTTGTTTTTACATGCCACCCACTCATCTGCTTGTGTAATCCCTGGAGCTAATGTGGGAGGCAGTCCTGGCCAGAACATACACTCTTTCTCTTCCTGTCACACACACAAACATACACTTTTACATACTTAATAAGTTTAAAGATCAATATCCTCTCCAAAAACATGTGGAATTAGCAATGAAAATCATATTTTATACTGAAAATGTCAACACAATAAACAAACTCAATCAGTGCTGGTTTCAGAGCACTCACAGTAATGGAGCTCATGGTGTGATCTACTAGACCAAAATAAAGGTACGCTCTATTGTATCCTGCTGATCGAGAGGACTTCCAACACATGGGCTGCTCATGTATAACACTGAAGGACGGATGCCCACGCATACTGAGTAATACCACACACTCGCACACAGCACCACAACACCATACACTGTCAATCACACACACACACACTCATGCACGCTTAAAACATATCCAGGAGAAAATGTGGGCAGCGAACAGCAAAACACTAATTATTTTCTGAATTTACAGAAGCCTGTCGCTCTTTTTCTGGCATTGAGACTGTTTGCGTCAAGTAAGTATCCTTGAATCGCAGATATTTTTCTTTCTTTCAGTTGTGTTATTTTGCTCTTAAAGGAATAGTCCACCCAAAATGAAAATTTGCTGAAAATGTACTGACCCTCGGGCTGTCCAAGATGCAGATGAGTTTGTTTCTTCATCTGAAAAGATTTGTAGCACTGTATCACTTGCTCACCAATGGATCTTCTGCAGTGAATGGGTGCCGTCAGAATGAGAGTCCAAACAGTTGATAAAAACGTCACAGTAATCCACAAACTGCTTGTTTGTACTAAACAAATCCATTAAGTCCTCTAGCCATAATATTGCTTTCTCTAGTGAAAAAAGTCATCTCTTCTGAATCAGGAGAGAAATATGCACAGATCAAGCACTATTTACAAACCAAAACAAGTCTAAATAAATATGTTGATGTGAAAGGACAACAGGGGATGGACTTTTTCACTGGTGGAAGCGTTATTATGGATTATTGACTGGTATTTTGTCCAGAAGCTATGTCTTAAAGTTTAAATGGCTTAATGATAGATTTGTTTCTTACGAACACACTGATTTTCACTTCACAAGATGTTAACTGATGGATTGGAGTTGTCTGGATTACTTGTAGACTATTATGATGTTTTTATCATCTGTTTGGACTCTCATTCTGACGGCACCCATTCACTGCAGAGGATCCATTGGTGAACAAGTGATATAATGCTAAATTTCTCCAAATCTGTTCTGATGGAGAAACAAACTCATCTACATCTTGAATGGCCTGAGAGTGTATACATTTTCAGCTATTTTTTTTTTTTGAGTGAACTATTCCTTTAAAAAATGACCAAACAGTTTGTTTTTTGGTTGCATGTCTTTATCTGTGTTGAAATGGTCCTGAAACAGCAGGATCGTCCTTGTTGTCGGTCTGCTAAATGAAAGCCTTTTCTGAGACTTGATGGAGGAAGTGTGTGTGTGTACATTTCTGGTCTGTGAGTCAGTAGGTTTCTTTTGTCCTTTTCACTATCCTGAGGGCTGTTTTCATGTGTCCATTCACACATATACACACAAACTCCTGCCGTCCGCCATGAAGGTGCCATTTAATAGCTTAGAACTGAGGACGACATGAGGACACAACAATAAAATAACAGGGGAGCGGCAGACAAAACCAGACAGAACCAGGAGGGAATCACAATGAGACAAATTCAAAAGGATAAACATCAGTTCAACAGGCTGAGCTCCTTTTCAAAGTTCTCTGTCATCTGCTGCATTGTTAATGTCATCCTTTCTTGCCATCTTCTCGGTGTTTGTATGTTTGTTGTCCCTCATGTCACCGCTTGTACCAGGATTTCCATCTGATTTGACTCCCAAAATGAAAACTTTGCAGTCTATTGTCGATCAAAAGACGTTTTATCAGGAAAAACAGATAGAAGATGCAGAACTCTAATCTCAAATCCAATGCGCTTTAGTTTGTGTTCATTTCCATTAGGAGCCCTAACAGAGCCAGAATACAGATTAGCGATGACATTTCTCACTTTAAGTGGTTTCTTCGCTCTCTCAGTAGACTCTTTCCATTAATTCAGATGTGATGGATAACATTTTCCTCTCTAATGCTGTTTCAGCTGGAAAACTGTGTCACAGACAGGTGACTGCGGCTTATATCCGCTGCCTATGGCGGTGTGTGTTCTCCTAATGGGGTTTTGACTTTATTAGGTTACTGGGATTGAGATTTGAAAGAGAAAGGCACACAGAGGGACTTCTGTGCACAAAAGGGCAGAGAGTACAACCGGCATTTGAGATCAAATTGAGAGTCAACAGAAAGTCAAGCTGCGTGCATTGAGAAACTGTCAGGATTATTTCCATAATGTGAAATTTTTTGTGAATGTGAATTATTGACGTCCACTGGGAAGTATAATTTACTTGGTCCCTGCTTTGTCCTTGTTTTTGTCACAGCTGGGGGACACTGACAGATGTAGGTACTTAAAATAATTAAAAGAACCTTTATGACAAATCTATACTTTCTCAAAGCTTACATGACTCTAAAATAATGTTATAAACATTACAAAAATAACACATGCAACATAAAAAACTCCATTTGGACATAAATGATTATAAAAATAAAAACATTGTTTGCTACAAATGTGGTTGTTTGCATAGGGAATGCCCATTTCCCAATGAATTATATTTTGACTCTTATAACATGGTTAAAATATAATATTACAATAAATATAAGACATATAATATAATATACATTTTCTTCATGTTAAAAGGTAATTCATATTTTCATTAATTACTAATAATTCATACTACAATTTATTTTGCTTGTTCCACAGCTAGCCATATTTTAGACATGTTCATATGTTCAAATTTGTTTTCACAGTGAACATATTTAAGCTGATTTTAAGCCATTTGAATAAATGCATTTTGAAAATATGAATTTGTTATTTAAATAAAATCAAATATATGCAAATAGTTCACATTAAACTATGCATTTTTTTATAACATCTGTTTTTTTACCTGTTCTATTTACTGACAAATATGCATCACATTAAGTTTTTTATAACTGTGTAATCCAAATGGATGTCATTTTATATGCACTTAAAAAAACATAAATCTTAAAAGGTTAGTTCACCCAAAAATGAAAATTCTGTAATTTATTCACACTTATGTCATTCCAAACCTATGAGTTTTTTTTTTTTCTGTTTCTGTTTCTGCACAAAAGAAGATATTTTAAAGAATCAAACAGTAAGCAGTTGATAGTAGCCATTGACTTCCACAGTATGGAAAAAAATAGACTACAGTCAAAAGTTTTTTGAATAGATTTTTCGTGTTTTTTAAAGAAGTCTCTTCTGCTCACCAAGCCTGCATTTATTTGATCCAAAGTACAGAAAAAAATATAAAATCTTGAAATATTTTTACTATTTAAATGTTTTCTATTTGAATATATTTTAAAATGTCATTTATTCCTGGGATCAAAGCTACATTTTCAGCATCATGAAGGAGAGTAAATGATGACAGTATTTTATTTTCATAAGAACTATCCCTTTAAATTCAGGCCTAAATATTTTAGAGTTTAAAGATTAACAGGTTTTAACAGTTTTTAGTTTTTATAGTATTCAACAACACTGTACGTTTGCAGATCACGTGAGTCCATTTCAAATTCAATCCCAGGAGAAAAGAATCGATTTTTTTCAGAGAATGGGACAAAGCAACTTACTTAAAAGCATTAATAACAGTTATTAGTCCACGAGCAGCCTTTGAAGATGAACAGCTCGCTGTATTTAATCTCATGAAATGAAGGGGCGGGCTGTAGTTGCATTTCCTCCTCACATCCTGCACTGACCCTCCGATACCCCTCCGACTGGACACGCACCTCCGGAGCAACAAGCCTTGCTGCCTGGGGAAAAAGACCTTTAGCTAGTGTTAAGGTAAGTTTAAACGCTCTATGTTTTCTCTTTGTGCGAAGGAAAGGGACATTGGTGCTTGTCCCAAACGCGGCATAATATTTTTCTAGAAAAAATATTAAAGTGTGCATCACACCACGCAGTTTTATTTATTTTTTGACGTTCCTGAGCGCGGAAAGTGTCGCAGGATCAGAGCAACTGAGAAACCTTGATGCGTTTTGCGGTAAAGTATAAGGCCAAAGTCCGGGGAAAGAAAGAGAATCGGCTGCATTGAATCACCACGTCTTCTTTTTTTTTTTCGGGACAACCACCATTGCGTTCATTGTATGTGGAGTGTTATTGAAGGAAGGAGGAGGATAATAACGTGAATTGAAATAATTGAAATTCACAGAGAAGTAATTTCTCATGCTATTTAGTCACATCGCTCAGAAATGAAAAGCATCCGTGGCTTTTTAAAAATCTTCTTGAGTCAACGTGTCACTCGTTGGCGAGGAATCCGCAGTAAACTCCCCTAAACACAGAGAGGTATCAGAGCGAAAGTGAAACGCTGTATAAGTAGAACAAACAGCGCTTTAAAAATACCTGATGCTATCAGAAAAAATGTTACAAATTAAAAAAAGAACTGCTACAGTAAAAATCTGTTACCTTACTATATATAGAAAAAAAAGATGTTTAATGGGACAATATGTAATTTCACGGTTAAAATATATTTCAGTTCTTTATTAGAAGTAAAACGTAATATTACCACATATTTCACAGCGAACGCCCATATATTATATTCAAAAAGACAGTACCCTGCTAGGAAAAACAAAACAAACAAAAACACATCTAAACCATCCCAAGAACGGTTTGCTAGTCTTGTGTTCAAACCTCTTTTACAGCCAGTCAGAGACCAGAAAACCAGCTTAGTTTTTTTCTTTAGCAGTGTGTACTTTATATTGTTAAAATTATGTTTTTTTGAAAAATGGCACCTTAAAGTTTGTTGCAAAAAGACGTTAAAGTCCCTGCATGACACGTTACATTTGATGATATATGTAAACAAGTTTCCTTTAATAGCACCTATATTATTATATTTACAGTATATTTATGGTATATTTAAACTATATCTGATTTTACTGCTTTTTTCAACAACAAAAAAATCTGTTGGTTTGGTTTAAGGCCTAATATTTTATGAAATGTTTAATAATGCAACATTTCTTTTGAAGTAAATCAGTATGTGGTTCAATAATGCGGCATTTTTGAAGTAAATCAGCATATGGAGTAAATAAGAAGACCTGGCTTCCTTAAAATTCTTGAAACATTTCTTAGAATACTTGTGGTAACCCATAACGACACAAAGCCTGCATGTGTTCCAAATCCCAGCCAAAGCCATCGGTCTGTCAACAGAGTGGATGAGAGGACAGTTTGTCTTTATCAGGCGGCCCTTCACAGTGAGGTGAATAATAAATGCAAATGCAATGAATAAAACATTATTTTGTACTAAATCCTAATTCCAAATTCTGTATTTAGAGTCCATCACCATCATAAATAATCTGTATTTACTACTCAATACAGGTAGATAACCCTTTAGAAAAAGCACTCTATGTGATTACTACTGACACACACAGTGAGGCCTTTCTCTATACATTTACAACACGTGATCAGCAAATCAATATGTCCCCGCAGTCATTCTGAACAACTTCTTCATGCCTCAGTATCCGAAAGAAATCGATAGGTCTTACTGTGAAAATCCAGACTATAAAATCCATTATAGCAGGGATTTTTTTATAAACCAAAGTCTGCAATCTAATTTTATGTTTTGGAACAGAACGTGTCAGTCACCTTTCTAATCTGGTGCTGTATTCGGTGTCCTCAAGAATTTTAAAACCAGCAGTGTGGGTTGGAGTGTGTGTAGTTTTGTTTTGTTTTCAACCATTTCAAACCAAACACCCTCATTTTATCGGCCATACATGGCTGCTGTTTTGACACGCACCGCCTCCACACTAGGCCCTGAGACGTGAGCGTGTCGTCTGTCTGTGGCAGAAACCCATGGGCCACAGCTGTTAATTAACATGTCATGGAAAAGAACAGTGTTTGACTGCCATCTTTCCAAAAGCTTGTTTACGCTCCTGCCCACCTCCTCTTCTTTGTCCCATTTTGCCTCGTAAATTCACAAAGAGTGAGCAACCAACACTTCATGAGAACTTCTTTTCTGTTCCACTTCTTTTTTTCTCTCTTTTCACCAGCAGGAGAGATGGGTAGCTTGTATAAGGATGAGCAGGACGACTGGATCACAGTGTGTCTCAAGTACCTCCTATTTGTTTTCAACTTCCTGTTCTGGGTGAGTCTCAGATCTACTTTGCTACTTGAAGGAATAGTATGAAAAATGATTGAAAATGTACTCACACTCAAGCCATCCAAGATGTAGATGGGTTTGTTTTTGCATTGGAACAGATTTGGAGAAATTTAGCATTACATCAATTGCTCACCAATGGTTCATCTGCAGTTAATGGGTGCCGTCAGAAAGAGAGTCCAAACAGCTGATAAAAACATCACAATAATCCACAAGTAATCCACACGACTCCAGTCCATCAATCTAAATCAATCAGTCCAAACATCTTGTGAAGTCAAAAGCTGTGTGTTTGTAAGAAACAAATCCACCCTATCCATAATATTGCTTTTTCCAGTTAAAAACATTGTTTCGTCTGAATCAAGAGAGAAATATGCACAGATCAAGCACCGTTTACAAGCGAAAACAGTCCAAAACAGTTCTAAACAGATATTTGGTTAGATTTTGATGTGAAAGGACAACAGGGGATTGATTTTTTTACTGGAGGAAGCATTATTATGGATTATGAAATTGTATTTTAAAGCAACGGTTTAAAGTTAGAATGTTGATAGGCTGTTGTTTCACTTTGTCTTGCATAAAACAATGTTTTATTTATTATTTATTATTTATATTTATGAAATATCAGACGCAGTGAGAGACAAATGACAAGGGGATGGAAGAAAAAGTGTGTATGTGAATGAAAAAGCGTGACGTTCATATCATAACTTAAATCTGAGTCTTGTCCTGTTATCTCCTGTCTCTTGTTCTCCTCCCTCTCTCACTTCCTCTTTCCACCCACCTGTGCATTGCCTCAACAAGTACAGTGCCCTCTAGAGTTGAATTTGTTTTCTAAGTCATACTTAGTGGAGAATGACAAATCTGCTGTCTGAGCAAAAGCATTTCTCAATATGAAGTATCATTTAATTAAATTCGTCCTTGTAGTTATATCTCTACTGCAGTTTCAGACAGATGACAACAAAGAAGAGAAGTCCAGGAAATGATTCAGAAACCACACCTTCAACCAGAATTCACAACCCTGTGCATGTATCCACTGATTTAAAGGGATAGTCCAACCACAGA
The DNA here is from genome assembly GCA_021397915.2 of Tor tambroides. Classification (NCBI taxonomy): domain Eukaryota; kingdom Metazoa; phylum Chordata; class Actinopteri; order Cypriniformes; family Cyprinidae; genus Tor; species Tor tambroides. The sequence continues at coordinate 13,990 of JAFVLL020019781.1, forward strand.
GAAATTCTGTCATAATTTCCTCACCCTCATGTCATTCCAGTTGTATGACTGACTTTCTTTTGTGGAACATAAACAGAGAAATTCCGAATAATGCAATGGTTGTTTTTTACAATGCTTCAAAGTTTAAAAAGGACACAAAAGCAGCATAAAAGTGGTCCATATGTATTTCAATCTGTATCTCACTCACAATTCTTATTCACTTTCTTTATATTCACCTTTTGTGTTGCATGGAAAAAAACAGTCATGCAAGTTTGAATCGACATTGGGTGAGTAAGTAACGACTCATTTTCATTTTTGGGTGAACGGTTCCTTTAAAGCTTAACCTCTGAAATATATTAAGCATATACTCTAGTGATTCATTCAATGCAGACTTTTTTGTAAAGAAATTTTTCTCCTCAAACTCAGAGTCCTCACTGTGTGTGGTATGCAAGCAGCTCAGGGAGCATTAAAGAGACAATGGGACTTAGGGATATTTGTTGTTTGAGACACTGGAGAGTGTCATGGAAAGAGCTGGAAGTGTTGAAGGGAGGAGTCTTGTTGGAATTTCCTCAGTTTCCGACTTGGATAGATCTGAGAAACAGATAAATGAGTTTGTATGCATATAGATTAATGGAGTCTTTACTTTGCACAGCACCACACAGGTGGATAATTAACCTGTGCTGAAATCTCAGGGTAAATGAATGATTATTTGAGTTGGTTAAATAATGACAAGCCTGTCAAACTATGAAATAACTGTTTATCATTTGAAACAGGAGTTTCAGTTTGATATGTATAATTAACACCATTTTTTTTTACTCCAGCTACCTGGAGTCTGTAATTTAAAAACTTTTAAAGATCTTTTTGTTATCATTATTGCTTATCAGTCCCTTTTTCATTTCCCCCCTCAGTTACGCTTTCCACATTGATAAAAAAAACTGTCAAAACTAGTCATTTTTAAATGTGTGTGTATATAGTGTGTATTTTAATTAAATTAAAATAAATTTTAATCTAATTAAATAGAAATTTGCTGAAAATTTACTCACTCTCAGGCCATCCAAAATGTAAATGAATTTGTTTCTTCATCAGAACAGATTTGGAGAAATTTAGCATTATATCACTTGCTCACCAACTGATCCTTTGCAGTGAATGGGTGCCGTCACAATGAGAGTCCAAACAGCTCCTAAAAACATCACAATAATCCACAAGTAACCCACACGATTCCAGTCAATCAGTTAACATCTTGTGAAACAAAAAGCTGCTGTCTGTAAGAAACAGTTCCACTTTCCATAGTCAAAACATAGGTATTTTTAAATGTATATATCTAATTTTAAATAAAATTTCAATTATTTGTAAATAAATAAATTAAAAAATTAATTAATTTAGAAATTAATTTGAATTAAATTTTAAAGTAAATTAAAATATTTTATTAAAATATTTTTTCACTTGTTTTTGTGCCGCCCCATTCTTCAATGACAAACATTTCATTGTGAAAGTTTCAAAAATGTGCTGTCATGTGTTTTAAAATTATTCATAATAAAGTTCTGGATGTACGGAACAAGCCATTTTCATGGCTTACTCACAATAAATGGTATTTTTGGACTAAGAAGGATATTTTGAGTTTGATTTAATTTTATTTGACCCTTTTAAACTTGTAATATGTGACCCTGGACCACAAAACCAGTCTTAAGTAGCACAGGTATATTTGTAGCAATAGCCAAAAATACATTGTATGGGTCAAAATGATCGATTTTTCTTTTATGCCAAAAATCATTAGGAGTTTAAGTAAAGATCATGTTCCATGAAGATATTTTGTAAATTTCCTACTGTAAATATATAAAAACTTATTTTTTAATTAGTAATATGCATTGCTAAGAACTTTATTTGGACAATTTTAAAGGTAATTTTCTCAGTATTTTGATTTTTTTGCACTCTCAGATTCCAGATTTTCAGATATTGTCCTATCAGATATTGTCCGGCCAAATATTGTCATATTCTAACAAATTATACATCAATGGAAAGCTTATTTATTCAGCTTTCAGATGATATATAAATCTCAGTTTCAAAAAAATTGACCCTTATGACTGGTTTTGTGGTCCAGGGTCACATATGTGTATTAGAACAAGCATTCTGAAATCTTGAGATATCATTATTTTTCTCTTCCAGATGGGCGGCGGGGTGGTGATGGGTGTTGGGATCTGGACGCTGGTCGATAAAGGAGAGTACCTGAGCCTGCTGGCCTCCAGTACATTCGCTGTGTCCGCCTACATCCTGATCCTGGCAGGAGGGCTGGTGATGGTCACTGGGTTCTTGGGCTGCTGTGCTGTCATACGTGAACAGAAGAGCTGTCTGTCCACGGTAAGAGGACAGAGATGAATGAGAGGACATCATGTCACCAGTTGCGCCAATTTATCCATTGTGCTCCACTCATTAGATATAATTGCTTTAGATCCCGGACTCTTTTGGTCACCTCAGTTATTGTCGCCTGTAAGTCAAGGTGGGCGGCACTTAGTGTCCATAGACAAAGCAGAACCGGCTCCGTGGCAGGCATGACAAATGAGCTGACAGGCATGTGCTTTCTCACCATTTTTTTGAAAAGATAATACCTTGTGTTTGTTCGAAAGAGAGATCGAGACAAGCAAGGTTGTGACTGCCACTGCAGCAGTGCTATTTATAGCCCACTCTCACTCAGATGTATGAATCTACGGAGGAGCGCCACCTCGCTAGGAATTAGTAATGAGGATACCGCCTTTGCTGGTCTGATCTGAGTGCATTGCATTATGGGAAAAACATATATATGCATAAACGTCCACACGCGACAGCTGCTGGGAGGTTAACAGTTGTTCGGTGCGTTGGTTTGTTTGAATAAGCTTGAATCGGTTCATTTAATTTGTTTCAGCAACTCGTGTTGGTGTATATATAAATTACATCAGACATCCTGTCCTTTCTTTTGACCTCTAGAAGAGAACTGCCAAATGTATGAATATGTGTGTACAGCATATTTGTGTTTGTTTGCCCTAATTTATTCTTTTCTCACACACATCCACTTTGACAGTTTGTTTCATGTTTTGTGGCATCTCTGTGGTTCGGTCTACAGTCTCTGTGCATAATTTGATAGGCATATTTCTGTTCTTTGCTTATATTTAATTCTACTGATTAGTATGATGGCCCAGTAGTGCACAACACAACAAAATTGACAAAACACAACGAAATCGCCACAACACAACGCATAGGACTAATTTTGTTTTGTGCTAATTTCTCTGTGTTGTGGTAGTTCCGTTGAGATGTGTCTTGTTTCCCTTGTGTTGTGACTTGTTTCCATTGTGTTGTGGCTTTTTTCCATTGCATTGTTCTAATTTCGTTCTGTTACGGCTTTCTTCCGTTGTGTTGCAGCTTGTTTCCATTGTGTTACGCTAATTTCCATTGTGTTGCGACTTGTTTCCATTGTGTTGTGGCTTGTTTCCGTTGCGTTGTGCTAATTTTGTTGTGTTTTCCAACTTGTTTCTGTTGCATTGTGCTAATATCGTTGTGTTGCGACTTGTTTCTGTTGTGTTGTGATAATTTCGTTGTGTTGTGACTTATTTCCATTGTGTTGTGGCTTGTTTCCGTTGTGTTGTGCTAATTTCATTGTGTTGCGGCTTGTTTCCATTGTGTTGCGCTAATTTCGCTGTGTTGTGGCTTATTTCCGTTGTGTTGCGCTAATTTCGCTGTGTTGCGGCTTGTTTCCATTGTGATCATTTTGTTGTGTTGTGCTAATTTCATTGTGTTGCGGCTTGTTTCCGTTGTGTTGCGGTAATTTTGCTGTGTTGTGGCTTGTTTCCATTGCGTTGTGCTAATTTTGTTGTGTTGTGCTACTTTCATTGTGTTGCAGCTTGTTTCCGTTGTGTTGTGCTAATTTCTTTGTGTTGTGGCTTGTTTCCGTTGTGTTGTGCTAATTTCTTTGTGTTGTGGCTTGTTTCCGTTGTGTTGGGCTAATTTCGCTGTGTTGTGGCTTGTTTCCATTGTGTTGTGATAATTTCGTTGTGTTGGGCTAATTTCATTGTGTTGCGGCTTGTTTCCGTTGTGTCGCGCTAATTTCGCTGTGTTGCGGCTTGTTTCCGTTGTGTCGCGCTAATTTCGCTGTGTTGCGGCTTGTTTCCATTGCGTTGTGCTAATTTCATTGTGTTGCGGCTTGCTTCCACTGTGTTGCGCTAATTTCGCTGTTGCAGTTTGTTTCCATTGTATTGTGCTAATTTTGTTTTGTTGCAGCTTGTTTCCGTTGTGTTGTGGAGATTTCATTGTGTTGTGCACTACTGGGCCACTGTAGATTAGTGATGGAAACTGACTTTTCAGTTCAACTTCAGTACTCACTTTGCAATCAAAATAGAAATGTGCGTTCACAGAAAGACATGGTGAGTTTGAGTTATGTATAATATTTTTCTGTTTGTTGCTTGGTTTGTTTTCAATTATACACAAGAAATATTTCCCTGAAAACGTTTTCAAAGGCAGATTTGGGGTTGTTATCACCCACTCTCTCTCTCCCCACAATAAACTGTGACGGCTTATTCAGTTTAGTCATTTATTGCTTTATTTTCCTCTGAGAAAAATGTCACTGTGTCTTTTATTTTCATCTGTCAGGCATCTCCACCTCTGCCAGCTCTGAGCAAGAAATTTCTTAGAAACCAATTTTATTTACTTTATCCCCATGACAGGGAAAATATGGTTACATTTTGAAGCATTTTGAATGCTGATTGTTGATGTGTGAATAAACAACCCTGCTGTAATATATTGTTTCTGTTAGAGAGAAGCCATTTAAAATTGTGCTTGAAAAAGACAAAGGCAAATGAAACTAAATAATAGGACATTTTCTGAACAAAATATCCATAGTTACTTATTTATTGTTTGTAGGCAACATTTTAGTGTTTAGTTTAATGAATCCAATTAAATTAAATGTTAGCTTAAGTTAAATTTATTAATTTATTCATTCAATTCATTTTTATATTTTTTAAATTCATGACTTTCTATAATAAATAGTATAATAGGAATTATGATTTCAAGTGTATTTCCCATGGATAATTATGACGTCAGTATTTTACAGTTTGTATAGCATATTTAGAGTGGCAATGACTGGATTTCCTGTTTTCTGAAAAGGATGTTATATGATTTTTTTGTGCATTAATTGTATTTGTATTGTTCATTGGTTCCTGTTTTCCAACAGTACTTCTCCTGTCTCCTTCTGATCTTTATAATTGAGCTGGTGGCTGGTGTTCTGGCCTACGTTTATTACCAGGCGGTGAGTGAACTTATAGACACACTTTTAGACAATATTGCTACAAAAAAAGCTCTAAACCACCTCCAAATTGCTTTTATGATGGATCTAGTTGTAGGACTATACCCGACTGGTGAGATGAGACATTTGACAGATGACACTGCATACTGCTCACTCTCTATCTTTTTGTTCATTTGTCTCTGTCTTTCTTGTCTCTTGGTCTCTCACAGCTGAGCGAAGAGCTGAAGCAGCACTTGAGCAAGACGATGACGGAGAACTATGCCCAACCTGGAAAAGAGAGCATCACTCAATCTGTGGACAGACTACAGCAGGATGTGAGAAACGCCAAATCCCAGCATGTCTCTAGGCCTTTTCACCTATGGTTTTTGCTGTAAACACAAATTTCAGAATTAGTATATTGAACATTTTATTTAATTAGATTAGAGACAAAAAACAAGAGTATGTGGGTAGGGCAAATGATTTTTAAATTGTATTATAGTTTTTGTGCAATGTTAATGGAACATGAATGATTCTAAACACTGCTAGAAGTGAAACATTCAGTTGCTTTTTATTTTATTTTATCTTATTTTATTAAAAAATGTATTTTTATTTTTTAAATATTTTTTTAATAAAATTTTTTGTTTTATTTTAATTCAATGTTTATTTCATCTTATTTTTTATGTTTTATTTTAAAATAAAATGTTATATTTTTTATTTTGCTTGTTTTTATTTTATTTTATTTTTCTGACTACCAGCACTTTAATTTAATTTAAACTAAATGCACTAGACAATCTACTGCCTCTAAACATCATGTAAAATCACTACAGTGAACAGAATAGTGCAGAAATACAGGTAATCCATACCTTTAAAATGCCAGACCACTTTGCACACTGATCCTAATAGATCCTAACTAACCATAACTCCTTCATCTTCACCTTGCAGTTCAAGTGCTGCGGGAGCAACAACTCCTTTGACTGGACACACAGCGTGTACATCATGTCCCCAGAAGCGGAGAAGCGATTAGTCCCTGACAGCTGCTGTAAGACCATTACCCCTCAGTGTGGAAAGAGAGACCACCCGTCCAACATCTACAAGGTGGAGGTGGGTCAGACACTGTTAACCTCAAATCAACCCCCAAACAATGTTTACACAATATGCGTTTATTCATTGTACTTCATTCAGCTTGCTTTACAAAACACATGCTTAGATGCTTCCTCATTGTCTGTGGGAACTACAATATGCCTGTGAACCATATCATCATGAAGTGTTTGATACGCCCCTTGGGAGTCATTTAGACTAAGAAAGCACAGCTGTGAGCAAAGCAGGTGTGACTGGTAACGTATATGAGCTTGTAGTGTGAGGTAACACTACAGTTAACGGGTGCCAAGCTCTCTGTATATATTCTTTGGGAACTGACCTCCGGTGTGATACATAATACAATACAACACTGGTTTTACTGGCCTCTAGTGGGCCATTAGTTTTACTCTATACGTGATATGTTGTGGCTGTATCCACGATACTGTCTAGTAAATCACACAATAAAAAAATCAGTAACTCTTCATCAGTCTGCAAAAAAAATCAATTTACACATCCACATATGCGTGTTGACACTGAAAAGAACAGGATATATACAGTAAACTGAAGGCGTTAACAGTGCTGTGGTCTCTCACAGGGAGGCTGTATCACTAAACTGGAGCAGTTTCTGGCAGATCACTTGCTCATTATTGGTGCTGTGGGAATAGGCGTGGCCTGTCTACAGGTAAGCCCCGCCCTCCTCAGGTGTACTGTGTAATTAAAGGGATAGTTCACTCAAAAAATTATTTACTTACCATCATGTTGTTTTTAAAACATGTTAACGATATATATCATTTTATACATATTTATTTACGTATATTTTACTTTGAGCTCAACTCAACCTGCATACAGCCAGCATACTATATTTTTTATGCTTATGTCCAATTACTATGACGCATATCTCAGAGAAACTGTAGGAACAATGGATCATTGAGGTCTTCTGATGTGGTTCAATAACATGAAAGCCTTCACTAAAATAGCTGATGCAATGACCTGCGGGCAATCGTTTAATAGACTCTGTTTTAGCCCTTGACCGGTAATGTGCACGGTAGTCACACAGAGCACTGCCCGCTGGGTAAAAATAGGTGGAGACCGCATGCAGGTTTGAGAAAATGAAAGAAAGGGAGATAAAGAGCTCTTAGCTTTAAGTGCAGATCTCACAGTGAGAGTGCTGCATTCACTGCAGGGGTCCAGAGGGCCATTGATCTGTTTCCTTTGAATAAACTCTGTATATAAACACCACTGAAATGTGACTCCAGCTCCGACCTCATATTGATTCTCTGAGCTGGGAGGGAAGTGTAATGACCATAGATTATACTTTTGAGAAGTTTATCCCTCTCTTTCTCGTTTTAGTGGGTTGTAGTGGTTTTCATGTTTTTATATGTTGTTTGGTATGGAAGCTAATTTCCTTTTTTCTCACAGTTCTAAGAAGAAAAGCCTCATTGCAAATTTATAACTTGAAATTGCGAGATATAAACTTGCAATTCTAAGAAGAGAAGGCAGAATTGTGAGATAAAAGTCACAATTACATTTATTTATTCCTTGGCAGAAACAAGCTCGTTTATATCTCACAATCTGAACTTTTATTCTCATAATTGTGGATTTATATTTAGCAATTCCAGGTTATAAACAAGCAATGTTTTTTTTTATTTCTTTTCAAAATTGCGAGTGTATATCTCACAGTTCTGTGTTTATATCTACCAATTCAGATGTTTTTCCTCAGAATTGCGAGATTAAAGGTCACACCTTTAGTTTTTAACAACCTATTAGAATTGCACATTTCTATCTCACAACTACAAATTATAAACTCGCAATAAGTATTTTCTTCTCAAAATTGCAAGTGTTTATCCCACAATTCAGACTTTTTTCTCAGAATTGCAACATAGTTAGAATTATGAGATATGAACTCAGAATTGCAAGAAAAAAACCTCAGAATTGTGAGTTTAAGAGTCACACCTAGCTTTTAACAACTTATTAGAACATTGTGTTCTACTAAAAAGTTTTGAATTTGCCGTGTGTAGTATGCACAACATAGTGTATGGTATGTAGGATGTATGTACTGCATACTATGTAGTGTACTGGATGTTAGTCTTACTTAGTAGGTCAAAATTGTTTAATAAATTCCCTCAAAGTCAATTGAATTAACTGTCCATTGAACTTTTCTGTTTTAAGCAGATGCCTAAAATTGTAACCGTAAGTATGTCAGGCCTTTATGATAAGCAGCGTTAAAGCAGTGTTTCCAGCATCAAGGTCTCAGCTGCTGGTCATGTGATCATTTCATCCAGGAAATGTGAAGCTCTTGAGTGATTAGGTGACTAAAAATAAATTCTGTGTTGAATTTAATGTAATGATTTTACTGTAAAAAGCCACAATGTAGCTTGAAGCAGCTCTCTAGAGGGAGCGCTAATTAAATTGATCCTCTTCAGTGATCTTTCATTATTAGCATCATTATGGCTGTAAATACAGTGCTGCTCTGCAGGGGTCTAGAGCAGCGGTTCACATGCATAACATACTGTAACAAACTGTTTGGTTTTATCTTAAACTACTCATCATTTAAAGGGATAGTTAACCCAAAATAAAATTCTGTCATCTACTGACCCAAAAGTTTTTCCGTACTTGTATGAATTTCTTTTTTCTGCTGAACACAAGATATTTTGAAGAATGTGGGTAACCAAACAGCTGCTGGTCCTACAGTATGGGGAAAAAAATACTATGGAAGTCAATGGAGACCAGAAACTGTTTAGTTCTCCCTTTAACTTAATATCAGATATTATAAATCAGTATCTATAAATGAATAAATGAATACTCCAATTAGAACATGTTTCTCATAAAAACATCTTAATTGGGGTGATTAGCATTTAATTGACAATAAATATAACTAATAAAAGCAAGAAAATACACTGAATTATGTTACAGTTAAAGACGTAGCAATAAAGCAGCATTTAATATATTTCACTTCAGAAAAGAACACTCATTAAAATTAACAAGTGAATTGTTTATGTACATGAACTGTGCAAATGAACTGTTTCCCTGATAAAAAGTGATAACATACATCAACACTTTGTGTTTTCCCTGAACATCTTTTTCTCAGATTGTCTGAAGAAAACACTGTATTTCAGGGATTTGTAATGTTTGTCTTAAATTACAGCATGTGTCTCTGTTTTGTCTTGGTTTTGTTTGTCTTTCTCTCTCTATCTCTTTCTTTTGGTTGTATCTTTCTTATCTTTCTTTGTGGTATGTGTGTGTGTGTGTGTGTGTGTGTGTGTGTGTTGTATAGCTGGTAGGAGCAGTGCTGACTGCCTGCTTTATTTATCTGCTTTATAAAGAAGAGGAAGAAGACTTTTCTGATGTTTGATTGGCTAGTGCCAATGTTTGACTCCTGAAGCGCTATGTGATGAGAAGGTTGGCCGTTTGAGTTTGTGCTTGTCTATGGGTGTGTGCATGTCCATGTGCCTTGTTCCTGTCACATCATGTCCACCTCATGCTTTCTGTATGAGTTATGTGTATGTGTTTGGCATGAAACCAGCATTCTTACTCCACACATGCTAAAATCTGCATGGCAAAAAAGAACAAAAACTCACAACTAATGGCACCAAATACCATTTTATTATGTTAAACATTTGTATTCTGAGACAGAAATTGTTTCAAGGCAAATAATTGAAGATGTTCAGGTAAAAAAAACTCTGTATTTTTGAGAACAAGTAGACTCTGTTGACCGTTTACCTGATATAACCTTTTACCTGCAACCTGCTGTGGGACTCCCAGTGTGTCCGATCTATTTCAGGCTTCTCTCTTCCTGTCTATTGTATCCCTCCCTCCGGACCCAGACTGCTGGAAAGGAGAACTTTCAAAGGTGTCAACATATCTGCTCAGAAAAAAGACTGTTTGTCCCTAGCTTTTTGTGTAGGTCTGCTGATTGCGTATAAGTCCCATCTCTCGGTTTGTTGTCTGTCGTGCCTTTCTCCCATGCTGTTAATCCCACTTTCATCCGGCTTTATTTTCCTCCGGAGTAGCATTAGAAGTGCTGGCAGACAGCAGTAATACTGCTTCTCACTCAGTGCTTTATGACATGGAGGAGAGTTGCATGAAAAGAACAAGCTTTTTAAAACTGAAAATGAAAAATGGACACAAGAGAAGTAGATTTTCTAAGATGCTCTTTTCCATGCAAGAAAAATGAATGAGGACTGGGGCTTTTAAGCTCCAAAGATGACAAAAAAGAGAGGCATAAAGCAGTGTAAAATAGTCTTTTGGTGCACTATATTCAACATTTGCTAATGACATATGACAGTTATGTGTAAAGATCATTCTTTTTGACAAATTTACACTATAATTCAAAAGTCTGGGGTCAGTGAGTTTTCCCCCCTTTTTTTGGCAAATTCAGCTTTGGAATCACAGAAATTACATTACATTTTAAAATATATTAAAATACATCAGCTATTTTAAATTACCATAATATAACATAATATTAGAATATTAATATTACTGTTTTACTCCGACCACAAACTTTTCAACTGTAGTCATTTTTTGGTGAAATTCATTCATTTTGCCGTATTTTTTAAATCTCTTGTGCATATTTGTGCTGTTAAACATTCAAAATTGGCATTTCAAGACATATTTGCACCAATTTTGCCCCAATTGACATCAGATATTACTGGTTCTTGTAAATTTGTTTGTTTGTTTATTTATTTATTTTTAATTGACCCCAAGCACAAAAAAGTCTTCATATTAATTTTTGCTTTGTATTGAAAAGAGCAGCTCTGACATTCTGTAAAATATCTTCAAAAGAAAGAATAATTTATGGGTTAAGAATACTGTACGAGTTTACAAATTAGAAAAACCTATATTATTAAATCTTATCTTTGGTATAGATTTTGGTTTTGTTCACATTTCTGAATTAAGTGAAATAAAGCCGCTCAGTTACACTGTACCATTTCAGCATGTTTTATGAACTAATATATGAATGTACCCCATTTTTAGTCCATAAACTACCACATAGTGACATGAATATTACAGAACCCATTATGACTTTCATTTGAAACCTCTAAAAACGCTCATAAACCAGAGATCCTTACTGGCGTGTGCCATGAATACTCATTAACCTTACAATTAACTACAGATTAACCGATTTAAGGTTTATGGTTTTTCCCATAATAGTAAAGCATTATTAAGGTGAGGAAATACTGGAATTGAGCTGCACTTCCAGCTCTGGTTTATTTCTGTGTTTGTGGGTAGGATGAGGCTCCATCATTTTGGTAGAAATGATCGCCCACCAAGAGCCCTCCTAGGACCTGGCTTCCGATTTGTCTTCAGCTTTTTCCAGAGAGAAAGAGAGAGGAAAAATAAAGCCTGGCTGGATGTTGAAACCCTATGTTTTTAGATTATGTTTTGTAATTTGTAGACCGAGTTTGTAGAGGTTTGGTAAGATTCTTATATTTTTATCTCCTACATATTTTTGGGTGTTTTTTTCCCATGATTACAAATAGAGGAATATCTCAGGGTGTTTTTTTTTTATGCTGTCACAAATTTTACAACAAAAATGTACCACAGTCTACAAGAACTCGCCTTTGAAGAGTGTGGCTGTGAATTACTCTGCCATCATGGCAACATTTAAAAGTGAAATGTCGTTTTAAATAGAAATGTGTAAATTCATGTTTATGCTCTCTTCATTATGAGAGTTACCACTGGTCTGAATCTGCCTACACGTTATAGCCTTCATATAAACACGTGCACATACACACACTCCCACACATGCTAATTGACCCAATTACAACAACACTGCTACCGGCTGCCTTACACCTCGGTTTCCATAGTAACTGTACACCGCTTCCCTCTTCCTGCGAGCCTTTTATAAAGAGAGTTTCAACAATTGCCACAAGGCTTTTAGAATATCTGTTTTTAAAGGAATAACTCACCCAAAAATTGCTGAAAATGTACACACCCTCAGGCCATCCAAAATGTAGATGAGTTTGTTTCTTCATCAAAACAGTTTTGGAGAAATGTTGCTCTCCAATGGGTCCTCTACAGTGAATGGGTGCCGTCAGAATGAGAGTCCAAACATCTGATAAAAGCATCACAATAATCCACAAGTAATCCTGATGACTCCAGTCCATCAATTAACATCTTGTGAAGTGAAAAGCGGCATGTAATAAACTAATCAATCATTTTTAACTTCAAAATGTTGCTTCAGACTAAAATTTGAGTCGTCTATCCATAATATTGCTTTTTTTAGTGAAAAAGCTATCTTTTATGAATCAGGAGAGAAATATGCACAGATCAAGCACCGTTTACAAGCAAAAACAGTCCAAAATATTAATTGATAGAATGGAGTTGTGTGGATTATTGCGATATTGTTTTTATCAGCTATTTGGACTTTCATTCTGACGGCACCCATTCACTGCAGAGGATCCATTGTTGAGCAAGTGATGTAATGCTACATTTCCAGATCTATTCTGATGAAGAAACAAACTCATCTACATATTGGATGGCCTGAGGGTGAGTAATTTTTCAGCAAATTTTCATTTTTGCATGAACTGTTCCTTTGAAGTCTTGAACTAACTGAAAAAAATAAATGTTAAATCTCAGGACTGCATTGTTGGAGCTCTTTTTATGGAATGTTCTGCTGCCTGATGCCTCCCAGTATCTCATTCAGTTCAAGTTATTATGCGTATTTGACCAGACAGATGTCCACCAGACATGAAAAAGTGGCAGATGGCCATCTTGTCTAGTCAAATGCAACATAAAGACCAATCTTTATCAAGTTCATGTTACTTTGATACATTTTCAATCATCTGTGTGTGTTTTTCAGATTTGTGGAATGGTGTTCACCTGTTGCCTGTACAGGCGAATTAAACTGGACCCGTACTGACTGCTCGGAAATGTTACATGGCTTTATTACACTCCAAAACACACATACACGGCCTTACTACTGTGTCTATTGTAAACTGCATGACCAAATCCATTTGCATTAATATAAGGGCTTTACTATCTTTCATTTCCCACATTTTTAGACAAATGTTGCTATTGCCTCCTTATGATCCTAGTCTTGAAAGATTTGGGATATTGCCCTGTAGTCATTTAGATGTCAAAGAATCAGTCAGAAAAAAAACTATTTTTTACTTCAAGTAAATTATTATATATCAAAATATTTTTTTATTAAGCACATATTCGTTCATATTAAATGTATGTAATGTGCTGCTAGATCTTAAGAAGGTGTGGGAACCTGCTTACAGGCACAAAATACACTGGACCAACATCAACACCATTTATTATTATATTTTCATAAAAAAGTGTTTAAAACTTGAGGAAAGATCACTGTTTAGCATGTTTCAGGTATTCATATTCTGGGAAAAAATGTGATTATGTCCACTGTATGATATACAATTGGTGTAGAAACAGTTTTCACTCAGAAATTGCAAGTCATTTTTGCAAATGATGACAAGTAACACACTGAATTAAACATTAAATTTTGAAGTAGAAAGACTGAAATAATATTTTCTTGTAAAACGTACTCCAATAATCATTTACAACTTGGAAAAATAATTTTTTATTATTATTTTGGTATTACAGTAAACAATTGTCTTTTAAATTCTGCCAATTGTCACACTACGTGTTAAATATCATTCACAAAAAAGATGCTGCTTTTTGAGACTTAATGATTTTCCCTTAAATGGATTGGCTGAATATTATGCTTATTTTATAAGAGATTTTATTGAACTGATGAACTCCCTTTTTAAGGTTGTGTCATGAAATGTTCAGCTGATTGAAGGAAAAGAATGAGCACCATTCCATTGCATTGCAACACACAAATCACAGCTGCAAAATCTTAATGTAGTTGCCACAGCAACATCAGCCTTATTGAAATTCAATGTCATTTGGGGAAAAACATGGTTAGAAAAAGATTTAAAAGATGTAACATTCTTGTTTTCTATTGTACTGATTACCGTCTGTAATCCAATTGCTTTATGCTAATGGAAGATTATGCATATTTTAAAAACATTGTCAGTAAAAACATTGTGCAAATAAACAATATGTCATTTGAGCTGCACGTAAGTCTGTAGGTTTTTATTTAAGATATGCATTTAACCATCCCGTTAGTTGAAATAATAGACATAATCTTTTATTTGAATACTGTTATGTGTTTGTAGATGGAATGTGTATGTATTTTCATAAAGAATTCATTTCATAAATGCTTTGCCTTAAGACTGTTGCATCCTTTTGTGGGCAGTAGAGATGTATCTGAAACAGCTGTGTGTTTATTGTATGTTTTTAAAAAATCTTTTTCAAATAAACTTATTTTGTTGATGTATTCTGGTTGACTGCTTGTACTGACACACTTTAGCCAGTAGATGGAGATAAACACAAATAAATAAGCTTGCTTCAAGGACAAGAACTCGTCTTCAACTTTAAATTGAAAATCCACATGATTCTCATGTGCTTTATTTTGGGAAAAGACCCATTGACATGCAGCCACTAATATCCGGATAACTAAATATCGGATAATAATCAGATCCGAATTGTCTTTACATTTGACAACATAAATTTGTCTCTGTTTTGTGTCTCTGTCAGATAAAAATCTGATCTGTAATGCTTTTTCCCTTGTTGCAAACAAACCCGAGGAAGCTCATTTCCTGGTTTCGTTTTGTAATGATGCCATAAAATGTCATTGTTATATGGATTTGTGTGCATAAGAACATGACTTTGAGTTATTGGCGTGGTCTTGCATTTTTCTGCCTGTTTAAGAGTTTTAATCTTGAGCTGGCATTGCAGCCTCATGCATTTCTAACTGTTCTGTCATCAATTATAAGTAAGTTACTGACAAATTCAATTAGGGTGGAGTAATGATGACTTATGAAACAGATGTTTTCAGCTCACTCACATGCACAATGTGTTTTAAACCACTTCTCAGTGTGCTTTAAGCAGTGTAATTGCAATGCATAGATGCAGTTACACTGCAGGGCATCTATCTGATCAGTCCAGACCCATAAAGTGAATTATTGTGGCTGAAATCCCCCCTCTGCTCCTGTCATTTCCTCAGGAAACCATGAATAAGTAAAGTAAAAAAAAAGTAAAGCATATGGTAAGCATAACGCCACGCCCCTACATATATATGACGACATTGCCAACGAGTGAGAATTGAATGAAAGACAGCTGGTGATACATAGCGTACCCACACACCTTTGAAATATATACGAGTAATGAAGCACTTGCTGTGCTTCATTTCAGCTGACTGTACCAGTGAGGTATATCTATCTATCTATCTATCTATCTATCTGCCTGTCTGTCTGTCTGTCAATCTATCTGTTCATGAGTTTATCTATCTATCTATCTATCTATCTATCTATCTATCTATCTATCTATCTATCTATCTATCTATCTATCTATCTATCTATCTATCTGTCTGTCTGTCTGTCTGTCTGTCTTTCTCTCTGTCTGTCTGTCTAGCTGTTTATCAATCTATCTGTTCTCCATTTATCTATCTATCTATCTATCTATCTATCTATCTGTCTGTCTGTCTGTCTGTCAAGCTGTTTATCAATCTATCTGTTCTCTATCTATCTATCTATCTATCTATCTATCATCTGTCTGTCTGTCTGTCTTTCTGTCTGTCGGTCCGTCTGCATTGTTCGCCGGCGGTAAATAGCAGATGTTTCGGTAATTGCCCGTGATCAAACAGGGTAAGATGTCTGTTTAGACCTTAAAAAGCTTGCAGTGTCCCGGCAGGACCGAGACCGCGGAGCCGTCACACAAACTAAAACCGTAAAATTGTGTTCACAATCGGCATGGACATGTCAGAACCAAAGCAATCGCGGCAAGGATGAATAGTGCCAGATGTTGCTGCTAGATCGGAGCGCCTGGAAGATGGCCTCAGGCTGTCCAGGGAAACTTTCAATCAAACTAAGTCAGATGAGTGACTGTTTTACATCTGTCAGTTCTTCAATGTTCTAAATGAATTAAATGAAATTATGTTTGTCATTGTGTTGACTATCATTAATGCTGCGTAGCTGAATAGATTGTTGAACTTATAGATGTTATTTATACATTGTACATTGTACAATGCAGCCTTTGCTACATAATGCAATTTTTATATATGCTAGATAAACATATTCTTGTTGATACTGAGATTTACACAGGCTCCATCGGCAAATGCTTTGTTTTATTTAGCTGTTTGGCCTTTCCAACATTGGATTGAAATGAGAGAAGACACTTAAGTTTGATGTCCTGCTACCATCATGTCCTCTTCACTTTAATTATTTACATGAGTTGTTATAACTTTTGGAACAAACCCTCAGAAACAGTCAACCAAAAACCAAGCATGCAGAAAAATCAAAATATTATAGACAGCTAACTAAACATGATGTAACTTATACAAAACACAATCACACACACACACACACAAACACTTGTTCTGCCTTATCCTTAATGCTCTCGCAAACAATGTTGTTCTGCTGTACAGACAGTTATTTTTCACAATAGGTCTACCGCCAACCTACACTAAACCTTTACCCCTTACAGGAAAATTTCTGCATTTTTACATTTTCAAAAAACTTCATTCTGTGTGATTTATAAGCTTGTTTACCCGTGGGGACCTCAATTTAGGTCCCCACCGTGACACAAGTCCCCATGAGGCTGTGTGTATTCAGGTCTAAGTCCCCACCAGGATAGAAAAAACAAGTACACACACACACACACACACACACCATGATGCTCATTCAGTATTTTAAAATGTTCAATAACTGTATATAAGTATATATAACTGTATATAATAACTGTATATAATAACTGTATATAACTGTATCAAAAGGAGGAGAGAGCAAAAAGGTTTTAGCAGCAGGTTTACATATTTCACTTTGTTTTAATGTCGTTTTAAAACCCGTATAAATTTAAACCTGGAAACCAATCAACAACATCCAGCCAATCATAAACAGCCTCAGGGCTGACCTCATTAAATATTAATGTCCGTTGTATAATCGGATGAACTTTCTCGCGCTGTTTACCCCATGTTAAAAATATTGAACAACGTCGCCAAACGCGTTAATTGTCCTTATAATAAACACCGTTATTTTACTTTATGTCAGAAGACAACCAGAGCGAATTTACATGGCGACATTTACGTTTCAGTGTTACTAATCTTATAAATACGCAAAATACGAACGCTAACCCGTGTTTACGAACGTACAGTATGACATCCTAAAATCTGGAGGATTAATTACTAAGCCAGGGTAAAGTATAATGAACAGTGTGAGAAATTAACTAGATAACCAAGGATTACAATAATCCAGAGTTCATTTAAATTGAAAGAAAAAAAAAAGAGATACTATTCAAGTCTGCACAAAAGCAACAGATGTACGAGGATATTAAATACATTGATACATTTAGTTGTTTATATTGTTTCAAGTTAAGAAGCTTTTTCATCTGGATAAAAGCATATCTCATCTGATGTGGTAAATTACCTAACTGTTGAATTATGTATATGAGAAGTCAAAAGACTGGCAATGCACTAAATGCTTGCTTTGGTATTGTTTGTATATGATTTGCTTTGTTGGCCCTGCTTTTCTTTTGAACTGATGGGTGTTGCTTGTGCTTCATATTAACATCTGCTAGGACATTTTGTGTCAACATTCATGTCATATTCTGTATCTGTTTGGCAGTCAGTTATATGTCCTTGGCACACTCTGCAAATTAGGGTTGTAAAAAAAACAAAGCAGAAATTGCACTTCTCTCTAAGACTGATTATAAAAGCAAGCCAAGGACTTTTTGAATATTCAATTGTTCCAGATGAATCATTTTAACTTGAAAAGCTGATTCATTTTTATTAACCCTTCCTAACCCTCTTTCATTTTTCATCATTCATATCTATTAGAAAAAAAAGGGAAAGATAGAGAGAGAGCCTTGATCTTGAGTGACCTGTGAAAGCATTTTTTTCCATTGGAATATACACTGTATGATTGATTTTGACAGTTGTTTGTCTCCTGGTTTGTGTCCTGACTGAAAAATACATTTAAAATGCAGTGGACAGGAAAGTTATCGGTTGGCTTGACATACAAACAAAGACACGGGACAGAGTCAGCGGTAATATGTCAAAGAGCACATGACAAAATTCAGCTTAGCTGGTCTTTTAGGTAAATCTAACATTTTAATGAGATGATTCAAACATCTCAAAGCTGTATGATCACTCATGTCAAACAGCGCACAAGAAGACTGCAGAAAAACTATATTGACATGAACACTTGGAATGCATTTTCTGTGAGCTAAACAGTTCGCAGTTCAAAGGAAACTTAAGCCCGTTTGTGAGAGTAACACTTCTGGTGCGGGAGCAACTATTGTATTTATTAATATTAAAATATTGGAATGGGTTCAGGATGTCATGCACCTGAGGATACATGACATCATATCATATCATATCATATCTAGGTTGTTTGTAAGTCGCTTCAGATGAAAGCATCTGTAAAGAGTAAATGTTATTTACAGCACCACGGAGCATTACATAACAATTCTCTGCCTGTTTAGGAGGAATTTCCTCAGTTCGTTCCAAAGTATGTAAATACAGAAAAGGTGGGATGGTTGTATTTTCACTGGAGGCCTTTCAGGTTGAAACCGAGTACATCATTTAAAGTATGATGTTTTGAGTTAGCATACTTTCTTTGTTAAACAGTATTATTGTTATATGCATGTGATATATTGAGTATTGTTGTGGAGTGCATGTTTTAAAATAATATTCAAGATTTCTCCATGCAGATTTTTAATCAGATTTAGCTTGTCATACAAATTCATGATGTTGACCAACATACAGTTGCTTAGATTGAAAGTGACTTCTGTAGACCTTCAGTGGAACTTTTTTGTCCACACGATTTGCTTCCAACCAATCCACCCGTTACTTTATTCCTTTAAGTTGATCTGTTTTGTCCCAGGCGCAGTTGATAATTGTGGCCATCATCATTTTTGTGTGGGTCTGTATGGCGACGCTAGTGGCTCAGAAATGACACACTTCAACATAAATCAGTCTTACTCTAGCAGTTGCTACAGAAAGGCCTGCAGACAGAGGCGAACCTCTTCGTATCCTCATACTCCATCATATTCACCTCTTACTGAGAACTGTGGTGGAGTTTTGCTGGCATATCTTTCCATTTCTCTCAGGGGAACAGCAGATGTGTGTATGTGTGTGTGTTCATTTGTTTGTGAGTGTGTGTCTGTGGAACTCTGGCTGACTCGCAGCTTCACATACCGTAACACACACAGATCCTTTTCCCACTGCACCGCAGTCGTGCCGAGCATTGCGAGACCCTCAGACCCGTCTCACACACACATGCCTCACATTACAACTGGCGTCTTCACCGTTCGCTGCGAGTGTCTGTACGGGATAAGGCAGTGGTTGTACAGGGGTCGGAATAATCCACTTCTTGGAAAGTCTGCTTAACGTCAGTGTGAGTTTTAGTGGTTGTGGCCACATGTTAAAACTACAAAATGGCTGATCTTGAGTGGTGGTCCAATTGTAGTGCTTCTACTGTCCAAAAGAGGGCACTGTTAGTTCAAAATCGTTGGACGTGCATTCAAAAGCCATTATTTTGCAAGTTGCCTCTTTTTCTATTTCGAGGGCAGTATGAATGCAATCTATTTATGTTTATTAAATCTTAACAAGTTCATTTTTGGAGCAATGGATTGTTACTATTTATTTTGTGCTTGCAAAGTGAGAAAGGCCTGATTCTGTAGGGACCAGTACGAGGTTAAAGACCCCTTAAATTCTTCAGGTTGCTAAATATGTTGCTTCAGTGAGCCAGTTCTGAATGATGAATGATTAACGGTAAATAATTAAGCCGATTATGAGAGAGGGAAGAGAAAGGAAAACAGATGCAGGGGTCTGGGTCGCATGGGCATTAAGACAAATCACCATGACGACAAGCCTTTAAGTGCGTGGATCCAAACGGCTCTTGCCAAGTTCCGCTCTGAAACATCTAAGCCATGAGCGTGCCTTCGTTTTGGACAACAGCATGCATCATGAGGGATCTGGGGACGGAGGCGGACGGAAACCGCAAGGACATTATTGCAATTATTCATATCTCTTGTGTCATTAAATAGATTTAGAGTTGGTGTTCGTTTCAAAGGCCAGATCGCATGCCTTCCATGTATGCAGTGGTTGTTCAGCAATGCTACGTATGGCCATATGTACAGCGTGTTAGGGGTGCTGGTGCAGCGGACCTCAACGGACGTCCATAACTGGATCACGTTCAGCGTTAACCCACTTGTTCTCGCACGGTCCAAAACCGCTCATTTATATCTTATGACTAGTAATCCCATATGGCCGAACTCGAACCGCGCCGTCCTGCTTCCGCGGCCTTGCTGATCGAATTTTAAGAGAGTTCTGTGCTTGGCACCAATCATGTGACATATTCACGCCTCACGACCATATTTTCCGCCCCAGAGGAAATACAAGAGGCTCAAAATAACCGCTAATACACAATAGAAAATGAATATGTAAACACAAGAGTTTTAATTGAAACACATTTGCTGCTTTGCAACAGGGAAGGCAGCTTTCAGTAACGTCTGCAGACTGTAATGAGTAATTGCCCTGCCTCTCAGCCTGTCTCCATTTTAAATTTTTGACAGCCCGCGAAGGAGAGGGGAGGCTGGATTTTGCACGCGGGGTCCGCCTGACCCTCTTGCAAGCGTAGCCCTCAGGGACGCGGGAGGAAGCCTTATTATTTTTCTGTGAGGCTACAGAGAGACGGGGAGAAGGACAGGTGAAGAAAAATCGAATGAGAATGAGATGGGGGTCCCAGGTTGAAAGGGGACCTGGAGAGGCTCGCTTCGTACAGGCTGAGAGGGGCTTTTTGGCCTGTCGCCCCATATATATGCGATTCCAGGCGCTTACCGATTTACTTCAGCAAATGTGTTTCTGATAAGTCAGCACAGAGATTACATCCACTGAGCTGCTCTGCTCTCTTGTTTCAGACCCCAGCACTCCTCCCACCCGCACCTCGCCAGCCATCCTGGGTGAATCTCACGAAAACATGTCCGGGTTGCATTTCAGTGCAAAATTAAAATGAGAAATGACATTTTTCATAGGACTATAAAGCCTATTTTTTTCATTTATTTCTTGAAAATTAGGCTAGCACATTCTGTATAGTTCATAGTTGTTGTTTTTTTGGACATTTCTTTAAATGATCCTTATTAGCTTTTTATTAATTAAATAAAAATGTAAAATATCAGTATAAATGATAATACTTCATTTAGATTTGTATATATATATGTTTAAATTAATTGCATATTTTTTTAAATATTTAATTTATTAACTTAAATATTTTATATAATTATATAATTGTGTAATAAAATATATTTTATTAATATACACTATTTTTCAAAAGTTTGGTGTCAGTGCAGTGTTTTAAAAAGAAATCAATGCTTTCATTGAGCAAAGATCCATTAAATTGATCAAAAAGCGACAGTAAAGGCATTTATAATGTTATCAGAAATGTATTTTAGATAAGTCCTGTTCTTTTGAACTTTATATTCATCAGGAATAACATAAATAAAAGAAATGTTTCTTGAGCAGTAAATCAGCATATTAGAATGAATTCTGAAGGATCATGTGACTCTGAAGACTGAACTATTGGCTGCTGAAAATTCAGCTTTGCCATTGCAGGAATACATTTTTTTAAAAAATACATCAAAATAGAAAATGGTTCTTTTAAATTATGATAATATTTCATAATATTTGGTTAAATATACAGCCTTGGTGAGCATAATTATTCATAATACTGTCAAAAGCATTTAAAAATCCTACTGACCCCAGACTTGACAGTTGTGTTTTTATTTATTTTGAGAAATCGGTGTGCTTAATTGTCATAAAAGTAATACCTTAATAATCTTAATGGCCTTGAAAATACTCTTAATTTTCTTCCCCTTTCTTCTCCATTTGGGCTAAAATATGACCTGGGCATGTTTTTGACAGGTTTTTGTGAGATTTGCCTTCTTACAGTATTTTCCAGCATTCAGTGCCTCTGGTGACAGAAAATGAAAATATGGGGTCAATGTTTCATTTAGAAGGCTAGATGGTTCTGCTGTTGCTATGGACACAGCGCTGCTGAATGATTTGCCCATTGTATTTGCCTTCTTTAAAAGTGATGGCGATTTTAAGAGCTTTATTGATGTGCTAGACCTACAGATTCATCTTGCTATCAATTGAATTATCATTATGAATAGATTTGTGCATGTAACTTGAATACAAAGGTGGGGGTCATATTTAGAGAACCCTCTTTATGGTTTTACTGGGTCTAAGCATGTATTTTAGGTTTGGCATAGTTTCTGTTTCTTTTTCATGGCATCACAAACCCATTGGCTAGTGCAGTTGCCTTTTGTTACTTCAGCTGTGTGCTCAAAATAAAGACCTGTAAACCAGTTAAACTTAAACTGAGCTGCAATGGAAATTACTTTGGCATTTGATGGTTTCTCGGCCAAGGGTCACACTCATCCCCATGCTGCTTTTAGCCAATCACACTTACACAAGCAACGTCATTGGTCGTCATCCTTGTCACTCAAACCTCGATCTCAAGGAATGAAATATGCAATAGTAATTCTTGCATAGATTGCCAACTTCAAGATATGGAAAATACAACAAGAACCCATTAGGACGTAACCAATATCATCTTGAGCACGGATCAACAGATTTTCACACAGTTCCAAGCGTTCTTCTATGCCAGTTGTCAATGGGCTGTTTGTGCGCTGATGTCAGATTTCATTCCTCAAGTGTGAAGGACAGTCTCATTTGTTCTTGTTTATTAGATATCAAATGTAGGAGCACAAATGGCCCAGTAGGTTGCCATTTATATCACACTGGTGTGCTACCATGCGAGAACGCGCTCTCTCTGAGACTGGATGTGCTTGATTGGGCTTTCTCAGCTAGCAATGTGCATCTACTCTTTGTGTCCATGTGCCCATGTTTCCTCTGTATGTGTGTCTTTGATTCCAGTGGCAGCTATGGATCAGATCATAAAACCCTTTCCTGTTTTCCCACTCGTACCCCTGCTGCTGCCGCTGTAGTCCAGTCAAATAAAAATGGGCGCAAACACACTACCTTCAACCCTGCCAACCCTGGTCCGGTGGGGCTAAGCCAGCAAACCCCACTAAATCAAATCACTGAGTGAGGCCTCATGGAGATTAATGGCTAGAATGGGTGAGATGACATTTATGAGAAACTACACAAGCCATCCGTATTTGATGAGGAAGATGAGAGCGCTCAACGTTGCATTGGAATTCACTTCACTTTTATTTTCTGCCACTGGGTCTGATCAATACCATTGATGTGGAACTTGAGGACCAACCAGCTGTTAACGTAACTTAATTGAGTAATTTATCTTTCAAATCCAGACACTTATCCACTATCTCATTTGTTGTTGGAAAGAAGCAATTTTTTTTTCTTTTTCGCTTAAAGGGATAGTTCATTCAAAAATGTAAATTCATCATTTACTCATGTTTCGAAGAACACTGGGGTCTAAACAACATTGGATTCCATTGACTTTCATTGTATGGACAAAGAAACACATCTTCATTTCAGAGAAGAAAGTAAGTCATACAGGTTTGGTGCTCATCAGGGTAAGTAAATGATGACAGAGTTTTTATTTTTGGGTGAACTAAACTTAGGTTAATCTCCAGTTATAATGCGTTAATAAGACACATTTTTGGAAGATAGATGTCAGCATATTCTCATAGCTTCATAAAATTACGGCTGAACCACTGATGTCACATGGACTATTTTAATGATGTCCTTACTACCTTTCTGGGCCTTGAATGTGGTGGTTCCCTTGCTGTCTATGCAGGGTCAGAAAGGTCTCAGATTTCAACAAAAATATCCTAATTTGTGTTTCGAAGGTCTTACAGCTTTGGAACGACATGAGGGTGAGTAATTAATGAAAGAATTTTCATTTTTGGGTGAACTATCCCTTTAAA
>JAFVLL020019782.1:0-25467 GCA_021397915.2 Tor tambroides
GCCAGATGCAATTAACAGGAATAATGAGGCATAAAAATGCATCATTTCACATGGTGATGATGGTGGGGGATGGCTCTGTATTTTACCCTTGGGTTCTCTGTTTCGCTCTGGTGAAACTTGGGCATTTATAATTACATCTGACTCACAAAAAAAGTCTACCTCACAATTGCTCAGAGTGAAAAAAACTGATCACTTTTATGAAGATATGGCAAGCTGGCTGTTGACACCAATTTTTAAAAATGAGTGGCAGGGGGCCTCTATGGGATGTAATGATGATTGAAAAGCTTTGATTGGCGATCATAACTTCGGGACAGTTACGCTGGAGACATCTGTGCCCGTTTGTCCTCTTTCAGAATGCTGCAGACAGTGGGCTGACCTTGAAAAATGCTGAAGGTCTATTTAAAGAAGATGCCATTAAAACAAATCCCAGATTATTAGAACATATTTCAAGAGTGGAAGATTTTTAGTTGCAAGGCCACCATGTGAAGACATCAAAGATTCAAAGCCTTGTGCACAGTAACTACCAGACGAAGAACGCTGATTTCACGTATTGCAAAGGACAAAAAACAACAGTGCTTGCTCAGAATAATATGCAAACAACATTTAACAGTTTACATAATTTAATAAAGCATTAAAATCACATAATTAGTTGTCTATGTGCAGTTATTCGTTTATTAATCCACATGATGTTTTCTTGTGAGTCAAAGCTAGATATTATTTTAGGAGAAAGAAATAGACTCACGGTCTCCATAGCAACGGAGAGGTCCCACGGTCAGCTTGGCCTCCGAGCCGGGTCGATTTGTGTCCCCGACAGCCACTTGGCTGACTGGTAAGTGGTCTTTATAAACCAGAAGCCCGGAATCGTCCCTCCTACCAAACAATATAATTCAGAATACATTGTGAGGAAAAAAACAATCAAAAAAAAAAAAAAAAATTCTGTATCATAGTTCTATACCTTAAGAATCTTAACTCTCCTTGTTGACAAGAGCTAATGAAGTCATTAAAGCTTTAATACACAAAATGTTTGTTTTCTCTCAAAAGCAGCCCTTTGACACTGATGACTAGCTGTTTAATTACAGCAATACAATTTGTTTAATCAGTGGAAACACTCACTCCACGTATTTTGAGAAATTAATAAACATTAGTGAATGCACACATACATAAACCTCACAGGTACATGCACTATGTGTGCATTATTTTAATGCCACCATCTTTCACGGTGCCAATGCAACTGCAAAAGCCATTTAAAAAACAATTATGTATCGCAAACCTGTAGAGGAAAAAAACACCATCAACAATGTGGTTGGGAATGAAACATGCTGCTTTGAAATCCAGTGTCCTAATTTGTATCCATTATGCATGGTGGTTCAGTTTGCTTGGGGTTTATGACAAGTGGCGAGTGCATCGCAATAACCCACTGTCCATCTGTGCATGGGCCATTAACACATATTACTGTGTGTTCAGCTAAACCAGCAACAGAAGCAGCAACATTCTCTCGTTCCAATAGTCTAGCTGTATAAATATTCACAAAATGTATCCAAAACAAGAAGATGATGAGGAAATCCATCAGGAAAATACAAATTCTAATATGCTAATAAGATACAACTCACCGACTGAGGCTATGTTTACCTTAAAAATATAGTATTAAAAGATCATTTCCAAGCTCTTAGCATAATGAAACTTGTGCAAACAAACAAAATGTACATTATACAAACACAAACACAGAGTTACCCAGGGGCACATAAAGTCTGTTTGGTTATTACTTTCCACCAATCCATCCAATACACCTCCTGTGGAGCGCCAATGCTCGCAAACATCTAGTCTACAGCTGTTCCAAAACCAAGTGAGCTGCTTTCTTAGGGGCATTCACACAGAATATGTTTTTGCAGGGCTGTCGAACCACTGTGTCATGTTAGAGATACTGCAGACAAAAGCGCATTGGTCAAACACATCTGTCTAGAGCATGTTTACAAAGAAAAACAATGGAAAGGGAGCGCAGTGAAATACAAAATAAGGCTGCAATATAACTCTCACAGACCCTTTTAAGTGATCAATTTGACATGCTTTACATAGGCAACAACTCCACATGCCACAAAAATAGTGGTTGCAAGAGAGCACACAACTTAATTGATTTCAGTACAGTCTGACATTAGCATGTTGCTAAGCTAATGGTACAATACTCTGATATGTATAAAAATGTACAGGACAAGCAAACATTGGGCAGAACAATCCATTTTTAATTACATTAAACTATTTTTATCAATACTTTTCAGTATGAATGATTCAGTACTACAGTACCTGTGAGCACTAATGAATTAGCTTGTTAGCATGGCCTAGATAATTCCTGCACTAAAGTAGAGTGTTAGGAGTTGAGACTTCAGTTTGGTTGTTTTCTGTTTCTTCTGTCTGTTCCTGTTTTCCCTTATTTGGTTTTGTTCTGGTTTTCCTCATTAGTTCCTCATTAGTTAATTAAGGTTAGTTTGGTTCACCTGTGTTTTTGTCATTATCTCGTTTACTCCTTAGTTTCCGTTTGCTTTATAAGCATTCAGTTTATGTCTTTGGTTGTCGAGTCTTAACGTTATGTTTATGTTGTATACCTTGTTGTTGAAGACTGTTATTCCATTAAAGAACCTGATTACACTGAATCCCTCATTCTCCCGTACTCCCTGTGGACAACACGTAACATAGAGTTAATGTATCTTTTTTATTTTCCTATTTTTCATGTGTACTAAAATATATTATATATATTTTACTTTTTTTTCTTTTGCTTCTTATTCCATAATTTTCTCATAACTCTTTTTACTTTATCTTACATTACAATAGCCTGGTTTCCATTACAGATTTGCACAAATATTTTCTAAATGTTGATAAGAAAATATTGCGAAAGGATGACGTTTCCATTAACCGATGCTATGCGATTATTTGAAAGTATCTGGCCAAGTAGGTTGAAATACATGAATATTATTTTCCCTTTTCCACCAGCACCGCTTTTGCAGAGGTTTCTCTTTTCCAAAAGATACTTCTGTTAAGTCCTGTTCACACCAAGGACAATAACTACACAAAGGTAACGATAAGGATATAGTTCTAAAAATCCTTCTCAATATTGTAGAATAGCAGAGTCCACACCACAGCTATAATGATATAGGCACATATATAGATATAGGCAATGCCGATCCTAGACTTCTGGGGGCCCTACGCAAAACGAGGGGTGGGGGAATTGTAAGAATGGATGAAACGCATTTGTCCGTGTTTCACTCCGTCTCGAATCGCACTCACGGAAAGCGCTCGAGAAACAGTATCTCTTCCGCGGCTCGGTACGCTTTCAACTCGTTTTTTTAGTCTCGAGCAAGAGACTGTACGACATTCACGTTACACGATTTGACTGATTTTTACATAGATAGCGTGACAGCGCACCACATTAAAAGAAATGATCATTCATGTTTTCATAACCGCTGGCCAAATTCAAAAACAAAACTAAAATTAAAACATCTTTGACAGCAAGGGTGCCCCCTGGTGTTTCGGGGGCCCTACGCAGCTTGCGTATTCTGCGAATAGGGAGGATCGGCTCTGGATATAAGACGATATCGTTCACTGGTGTGGACGCTAATATCTTTATCTTCATAGTTATCTTTATAGTTATCGTTCTTGGTGTGAACAGGGCTTTGGAGAGCTTTCCACTTGTAGCATAATATTTGTCACGGCTTCTAGAAGCCCTCCTCCCTCATATCTGCTTCAAGGTCTTTATAAATTGTGGAATTTTTTTGTTGTTTAGAATCCAGTATTCCCATAATTCTTTTGCATTTTATTTTGTATTTTAACATACCACGCAGGGCTCCAGACTGCGACCATTTTTTCTGCACTGGCACGACCACCTCGTTGCCCAACTCATAAGTGCTGCCATTTCTGTTGCATATGAGAAATATCTAACTGCAAACGAAACAAAAGCGTGACGAAACCACGCTACTCGTTTGAGCTGTGCAGCTGCAGCGTGGACCGTTTATCAGCTTGGACCAATAACTGAGTGCAGCGCAAGCAAACAGGTCCGAGCTCGGAACAGCTTTACTCGGGAACCAATGCTGATCTCGCGACACTGTTACAGCACAGCGCTGCGAGATCCAGTGAGAAGCGTTTGAATTCTGCACAGAATTCTGTTATGAACAGATCAAACAGCGCTGACGTAGAAAACCAGAAGTAGTAGCCTAATAACTATACCATGGTGTTGTGGCAGAAAGAGTCGAATGTTATTACATTATTCATTTCAGGGTTTGTACAACCTTTTGAGAGAGAAATTCAAGCACTTTTCAGTGACTTTCAAGTATTTCACACAACTATTTCCAGCACTTTAAAGCTCTAAAAATGATCCAATTTAAATGTTTTCAATGGGATGACCAAAATATACGTTGTGGTAAACAAACACATTTAAAATTTTACTTATTTAAAATTTAAAAAGATATCAAATTACCACTATAACCAGTAGATGGCAGCAGAGAGGCACTTAATGGCTTATTAATCATTCATTTCCACTTTTTTCGCTTTATATTTTGATATTATAAAATCACTATTATAAAATATCAATTCATCAAGAAATAAAATTTTGTCAAAGTTTTGTACTTTTCATGCGTATGAAGTAAGAAAAGTCAAAGTGCGTTAAAAAACGAACTTTTGTTCAATTTGGAACTGAATCACTCAAAGAAAAGAGCATTCTTTTGAAAATCGCTGAAGCTGTTGGTGAGTTCAATATAATAGGCAACTATAAAAGAATAATGGTACAGTTAATGAGAGCAGAATATATAATTTTTTTCATATAAAAATATATATTTTACTCGTTACTGTTTTGAATAAAAGTACATTTTGTACGCTTCCCAACTCAAGCTCAGTGCTTTGCTGTCAATTGTGCATTACCAAGAAATAAACGTGTAATATTATTAGTAACTGCACCTGTTAATGCAAAACAATAGTATTTTTATGATTAAATTATCTTTGTTTTTAACAACCCCACATATCACTCCCCCCCAGCGCTACCAAATCTGTTTCTTGCGCCACCATCTGTAGAACTTACTAGCGTTTGTGCCACTGCTCACAAATGTTAGTCTGGAGCCCTGCCATACCATCTTTAAAGAATGTTCAAGAATGTTTCAAATTGCCTGAAAAACCACCTCATGCATAATTGTTTTTTTTGTGATATATGAGATTTTTTTGCGCAATTTAAATTCTTATTTTAAATTGAAATAGACTATTTCCCTTGACTACTTTATTTACATTACAAAAGTTTTATTTTAGTATTATTTATCTACTACTATAGCATTTATTAATATTTTGAATTAGCTTTTATGGTTAAAGATTTCATTTTAAAGTTTTATTAATTGTATATGGTTTTGTCTTTTTTATGACATTTAAAAATATTTCTATATAGCTTTAATCAATTTTTATTTCAGTTTTTGTTTTAGTACTTCCACGTTATTTCAGTTAGTTGCCAAGTTTTAATATTTATATACTGTGTATATATATATATATATATATATATATATATATATATATATATTATTTTAGCTTTGTTACCGAAAAATAAATTTTTAATAGTTTAAGTTTCAGTTAACAACAATGGTTACAACTTTAGTGTTTGGGCCTTTGTGCATTCTTGTGGTGCCATTAGCCAGTCAGTTTTGTGATGTTATGATGTTGCAGATGCAGTGTTTACTTGTAGCTGATATTGTACTGCTCAGCTGATTGGTTCAAAAAACAAATGTGCCCAGATGCAAGTGCTGTGATAACGGTAATACTAGCAGACTTTCTCTTTTCTTCGCTTTGCAAATCTAAGATGGAGTTTGTGGTGTTAAGATGTATTGTTTATCTCTCTGCTCTTTAACAGCTGACTGGCATTACCAGCTATTGTATAAAGGCCCATTAGAAAGGATGTAAATGAATGTGTCTCAAAGCAATACACGCACACATGCATTTCAGACAATTCTATCAGAGTGTCTGACGAATGACCTCGTTCCCCTCCTCTGCAATATCGCCCACAGCTCTCTTTAGTAATAAAGCCACTGAACACATCAGCCAGAGCTTTTGTTGATATAAATATCAGGTTTGGCTCTACTTAAACTTCTTTATCAGCACAATCTGTTTGCCATTTGCACGAGCGCTGAGGTCGAGACAACTGCGTCACACAGCAGACACCGGTGTTTAATGAATACACAGAGACAATGAGGCAGATGGGAACATAACATGCTTGTCTCTCATAAGTTTGATAGGTGGGCCGAGAAGGTCAGTAACTTGCAAACAGCAACTTAGTCCAAAGCTCATAATTAGCTACTGGCTTTGGTGATCGCCATGGAAACAGCGTATTGCTACTCAGATAATGTGTGGCTTACCATTGCTTCTGGTCGGCGTCACAGTTGCAGTAGTATTTGGAGTCAGTGCAGTTGCGATCAATGCCACATGCACATTTCTGAATGCCCGGCACAGAGCCGCCCCAGTAAAAGTGCTTCTCGTTACCGCGGCCGACCCACCATGTGTAAGGCGTCCCATCTGCAAACACATAAAAGACAGGGAAAGCACAACATTTATATTCATTATGTCTTCATTTTAATCTATCTATCTATCTATCTATCTATCTATCTATCTATCTATCGTTCTACCATTCTATCCATCCATTCATTGTTCTACCATTGCATCCATTAATCCAAAATTCCATCCATCCATCCATCCATCCATCCATTGTTCCATCACTCCATTCATCCATCTATCAATCGTTCCATCATTTCATTGTTCCATCCATCCATCGTTCTACCATTCCATCCATCCATCAGTCATTCCATCCAACCATCTGTCCATCCATCCATATATTCATCCATCCATCCGTTGGTCTGCCATTCCATCCATTCATCAATCGTTCCATCATTCAATTGTTCAATCCAACCATCCATCCTTCCATCCATCTATCATTTTAATGTTTCGTTCATCCATTCATCCACCATTCCATCCATTCATACATTCATCCATCGTTCTACCATTCCATCCATCCATCAATCGTTCCATCGTTCAGTTGTTCCATCCAATGTTCTGTCCATCCATCCATCGAATCCATCCATCCATCCATCCATCCACCCACCCATTGTTCTACCATTCTATTATCCATCCTTTCATTCATCCATCCATCCATCCATCCATCCATCCATCATTCTAACATTCCATCCATCATTTTAATGTGTCATCCATCCATCAGGGCTGGGTGATATGGCCTAAAAAAAAAATCCCAAATTTTTTTCACAAAAAATCCGATGTACGATTTTTTCCCCCTACTTAAAATCAATCTGCAGATGACAAAGAAATTGTTCAAAACAAATTCTAACTTTATTTGGTTGTGATTTTTCCTTCTGGGATTTGATCTGGATCCCCCCCTTGAGGTTAACGTGCAATCAGAAACAACAAGCCAAAAAGACAAGATGGCAGGCCCTGCCATTGTAAACAGTGAAAATGTAACATAAAATAACGTAACATAACATAAAATGTAACGTAACATAAGACATAAAATTATGTGACGTCCTTTGGCCTGAATCGTGAATCCGTATTCAGAAATGCAAGGAAAACAAATTTTTAACTTTTTTTAACGGTTGCCTGTTACATTACCAGTGTTTCCCACAGACTTGGACTCTATTTGTGGCAGCATATATGCAAATTCATTCTCTGCCAGCAGGAGGCGCTTTTAGAGCACGGAGAAATAGCGGTTTCCCCGGTAACGCTGTACACAAATTAGCGCTCTGCTCACAAACGCTGCTTTATCAGACATTGTATGCAAGATGAAATGAAAATGACATCCAAAATTTTCTGAAGACAGTAGGTTTCCTTCAGAAATGCAGTGATATAAAGACACCCGCACCTCGTTTCGATTTTGAAACGTGCACTGCTTGTTTATTCAACGAAGTCAAAGCTTTTTGAAAAAAAAAATCTATTGTGGTGGTCAGTTTTGATATTGTGGCAGGCCGCCACAAATAAATCAATGTATGGGAAACACTGCATTACAGAACATAAACTTTCACTTACCACATAAACAGAGTAAGGAGAGATGACTGAGGACGATGACAAATGATTTGCAGATCCTGAAAACCATGACAAACATCTAATCTTGTAAAATCTCGAAAGTGAAAGTGAAACTAAAAGCCATCGTGCATTCAAAAGCAGTTTCAATGCCAGGCATAATAGCGGCTCCCTGATGCCCGCAATTTTATATACGGTATGATTACCTGATGATAAAACTGCGAGAGAAAGTATTGAAATATATATATTTATCTCCCATCTCGTATTTATTCCCTTTAAGGAGTTCCGTAGTACGTCATTTTTTTTTTTTAAAGAAAAACCGATTTTCATTCAAACAAGTCGACGTTAACTACACATTTGAGTTAATCGATAAAATCGATTTATCGCCCAGCCCTACCATCTATCCATCCATCAATTCCAAATGAATTACAAGAAATCTTTGTCCATGGATGACCCTTAACATTAGCCAATAACTGCATGTAAGAGAGACTACAGATTACATAATTAAATAAATAAACACATAAATAGTACCATGAACATTTTTAGATCCAGCATAACCAGCACAGAATTAAATCAGTTTAAATATAAAAGGCTTGCAGTTTCAAAGTTGAGTAAAAAGGATGTAAACATGGTCAAGTAAGCCTTTTGAGTCAAGGACATTTTTGTTTAAATAGATCTATTTTGTTCTTAAAACTGTGCCCTATACATAAATAGCACACACCAAAAAAAGACAACCATCCTTTTTCCAAATATACCACATTTACATTACAGATACATGTACGCATTCTGCAAATCCTTTTATCCAAAGTGAATTTTAAAAAGTTAACCGCAAAGTTATTTTTTTTAAACCATTTCATGCATTCCATGGGAATTGAACCTATGACCTTGCCATTGCTAGTGCCATTCTCTTTACTGTTTGAAAACCAGCACAGCTACAGAATCAAACACAGAACTGAATCTCTGAACAGCTGTATGACGGCTGCTTATAACATGCAGACAACAGTAATTGCAGTGCTTGAGATTTGAAGAGTACTTTACAGTCTAGCCCACAGATACGAGTACTAATTCCCTCTGTGTGTAAAGACACAACACGCTCAAAAGGATTAACACTTGGCTCTTTGGGAGCATGCATGGAGCTCTAGGGGCTGCTGGACTGCCATTCTCAAGCGCTGATGTGCGTGCAAATGCCCACATCTGCATGCACAGAGGGAAGCAAGACAATCCAAACACAGTGTAGAGCTGGCAAGTGCACTAGAGGCATACATACACACAAGCTTGTGACTACAGTGCACACACGTGTATGCATGCGTACACACACACACACACGTAGGCAGAAACCGAACCATACAACCACACACGGTCTCTCATGGCAAAACTATAGTTTCCCTAATTTACTTCATTAACCTGCTGAGAGATGAATCGCAGATGAATGCTGCGACTATTTGAAAATCATTGGAACTTCACAGTCATTGAGTTAAAACACTATTTCAACAGATGACACACTGTTGGCTGCTGTTGTCATATATGCAAGAGCCTAATTACTTAAAACAAGCTTGATTCCGCAAGGCAGCTCCAGGGGAAATAAGTGTAAAATGTGCTGTGTGACAGAGCTCCGTGCAAATGCTTGATGTGTGACTACATCTCCAGCTTTACATTGTAATAGAAAATGTGCTTTGCTGTGGCAGTGTAAATCTCATCAACGAAATTATTGATGAAAATCTCTGTTGAAAAAGGATTCTGGATTTCACAAAATGGAAAGAGGCACATGATATTTAAAATTTAATTTATTCCAACTAAAGATACTGTTGATACGGAAAAAAAGATATTAACAATAGAAAAATGTAGAAAGAACTACTTCAGAATTCAACTGAATAATAACAAATAAAAATAAAGATCAGTAAACAAGCTCTAAAACAAAAAGTAAATAACATTCTCTAAAGCTGTAACTTCAGAAAAGTTTACTCAATGTTTACTAAATAATATATGCTATTACTTCAGACTCATGTTGTATCTTGTTTATGCTGTTACATTTTTAATACTATGTTCAGAACATCTCAAAAATCTAAATCTGGTCAAAGTTTCTTTTCATTGACTTAGTTATTATTTGTTGGCATGAATTATACACAATTTCTTTTTAAACATGTATATGACAAATAGGAAACATTTTAAAAATAGAATTAAATGTAATTAAAAAAATAAATGTAAAGGACATTTATTGTAAGACAAAAAATATTTGTTGACAAAGGGTTTTTGGTAAGCAAAAAAGGACACATCATGATGATGTTTAAATGACTCCGATTAAAACGTACAGAAAAAAAAAAGATATTCATACAAACAAGTACACACAATAGATTCAGAATGTTTTAAAATACGGTAAATAGCAAAACAGTAAGACAAAAAAAAAAAAACTTTTGTTGACTAAAATTATGTAATTTCACTCTAAATTAATATCTACTGCATGAAGAAATACTGACTAAACTTTTTGTATAACAAAAACAAATGGTGAAAAGAAAAACTTTTAGTGTGGGATAAATCTATGATACTGATTTACCCCTTGTCTCCACAGATTTCAACGAAACAATCCCAAAATGAGCAAAGGATAAAACGTATCCACAGTTCGAGCAGACAGTCCCATCAGCTCAAAGACTTTCATCTCCACCACACTTAATTAGTAGCAAAGACTCCTGCTATTTCACTATGGAGCCGAGAATAAAGACCAGCACATTTCAGCCTCAGCCGACAGGGCTGACAGATACAGGAGGGACTTGCACATGGAGACTGCAGGCAGGAAGCCAACCTCCCCGAGTGACTGAAGGGATGCCAAGCAGCAGTCAGACAGAGAGAACCAGTATGAACGACAAGAAAAATGAGCAAACAACAGAAGAAAAAAAACCCCATCATTGCTGTGATGGACAGACATTATGACAGATGGTGAGTGGTCTCTGACACACGTCGTACAGCTGGTACTCGTGGAATGCCGTTGAACCGGGAATGCTGGGATTGATGCAGGTGCATAAGAAACATGGCCAAAAGACAGACATGTGCATGCCTCACCTGGCCTTCCGGGGGTCTGTGGTGATTTGCAGTATGAAGTCTATGCCTCATTAAACTCTAGGGCCAATAAGGTTTGCTCCACCAGTGTTATCTGCATGGACTGCTTCCTGTTTCCCTCACCTCGGCTCACACCAAGCTCAATCAATCACTCCATTCACTCTTGGCTGGAAACACAGCCGTCGGGCCAAGCTAATTTAACAGGGAAATGGAGCTCTTTTTGTGCTCCTGCTGGGTTCTGAAACTGAGTTGATCATCCATTTGTAACCCAAACTCAATGATCGTTAAACAGGTGTAAACAAGATTGGCAACTCCGGACTCTCAGGAAAGGGCTGCAAGCTCAGTAAGTATAAAGATTTCGGTCCAATTATAAAGGTTAAAGTCCAATTACATTAATGTCACAAAATAAATATATAAAAATCTATAAATGCATACAAAATGCCAATCGGAATCAAAAATTTTGAAGGATCATGAAATATTGATAAATAAATGAATCGAAACTGATGAATCATTTGGGGTCGGTAAGACTGTTTTACAGTAAAAACAGTAATAAAAACAGTAATAAAAAATGCCTATTATTAACATATAGTCTGTTTATTAGTACTTATAAAGCACATATTCTATATGACCATATTCTACATCCCTAATCCTACCCAATACCTTAATAAATATTAATAAGCAGCAAATTAGTAATTTGTTGAGGCAAAAGCTGGACCTTAAAATAAAGTGTGACCAAAAGGTTTAATATTTATGAATTAGATTATAAATTTATCCTTTCATTGGCAGTAGAATGTGCTTCCAGCGAGAGCCCGCTCACACACGCTTCTGACTGGCTGTGATTTTTGGTTGAATTTGTTGCGTTGCATAGCCATGTCGCGTCTGGTGTAGACAGACAAATTGCTTGTCGCTGGAATTGTGTTGTGTTTGGTATGGACATGGTATAATAGTTATTTTTGTAGCCAAGACTTTATGCTGTAACTAACTTTCAAAACCAACTAACCCTGAGAAAATATTTATTTGTCTAAAAAGTGTGACATCTAGTTCCAGCACCCCCTATATACAGTATGGGTTTACAGTCTATGTTTGATATTCACCTTGATCAAACCCCAGTGAGAATATCCCATATCACTTCCTCCATAACGATAAGCTGGAGGTTAATTTGATTTATGTGACAAACCAAAGCAAGGAAAAAGAAACTCACCACCAACAACAGCTGTTTAGGGAAAACACAAAGAATTGGTCTCGTTTGCGAGATTCGTACTGTATTTGCATGAGTATGGCTCCCCAATGAGCCTGATGTGCCTTGAGAGCCATTTTGTAAATGAAACTTCAAATTCTATTTCAGTGCCAACATTTCCAACACTTTCTCTTTCTCCCTTTCTTTCTTTCCCCCAAACAACAGAATCCTGGCACAAATATTTCAATCCCTCCCAGAAATATCGATCGACGAGACACAAATCTCATTTCCATCGTATCTAGTTCTTCTTGCCTGGGACCCACATTACACCATCCCTTTCGAATTTGCAGCTCTCTGTCACTTCAAAGGACACGTCCCTCCATCTTTATCAGTCCTGTCTCCTCTAAGGTCCCCTTGTGCCTCGTCCCATTTTATCTAAGTGATGTAAAAAAGAGTGACGTCTTTCTTCCACCCTTTCATGTGAGAAGGAAAGCCTGCCGCCACATGTAAATGCTGGGATCTTGGCTCAACACATCAGGACCTTGAATGACAGCTTCATTTTCCTGTCAGGAGGATCACAGTGGCGAGAGCCAGCTCTTCAGAGCCAGAACGGCTGTTCACGTCGCTGTCCATCGCGAAACGCCTGTCTGCCTTTCCCGGGGGAAAGTCTGACACGATAGCCAGGAAGAGGAGCTCATCAGACCAACCTAAATTGGGAGAGCACTGCCTTCCTCCTGGAAAAAAAAGGCAGCCCCCACACTGAAACCTGGCACTGATCGAAAATTCATCTCATCATCAGTCTGGCTGAGGAGCTTCTCTCTGGAGGACATGGACGGCTCTTTTCACAAGTTGGGGAGATTACTGTTGCATAATGATTCGCTGACAGTACAACCCACTGTGTAGAATGAACCCCAGTGGGAGGCTGGTATTGATCGGCACTCTCTCTTTCCTTAAATAGAGAACGGCTTGATAAATGGGCCTTATCGAGCTTATCTGTTACGGTAGGTGCGAGGAGACACACGCTGATGGATGCTTTTCAATGAAATATAGAGGAATTAGTAGAGCACAGACTTACATGCCGATGTCTCTGGTGACTAAATGTGCACAAAACATCATCATAATGTGTACAGGGTGATAACGGCAAAAAACATCTTGAGATGGAGGGAGCTGTGGCCTGGTGAGTTGCAAAGTTCCATTGTCGCACATTTCATCTTGATTTAATCCCTCACTCTTCTACATGTAGATTCATGTTTTGTCTTTTATATGAGGGAAAAAGCAATAAAAATGACAAAGTGAACAGGTAAAAACCTAATATCCATTATTACAGAAATAGTTCACCCAAAAATGAAAATTCTGTCATCATTTAACTCACCCTCATGTTCTGTGAAAAGTAGGAACCTATGATTTCCGTGATGAGGAATTCGCGGACAGAATCGCAGAATCCAGTCATAAAAATGGAATTTACTGTATAACACAGAATGTCACAGAATTTGCCAAATTTTGGATGAATAAAACAAAAGTAGGTCAGTTCACTTAAATCAAAACAGGATATGGATTAGTGTCTGTGAATATTAAGCCACAAAAATACTATTTAAATATGAATCCTGCATGTTGTGCGTATCTCTGTGTGAATGAATGGCGCAGATGCACTGTATGTTTACTAAATACATACTAAAGTGCACACGACGCTTGCTGTGTTTTCAGCCTCTGCCGCCTCAATATATGACTAGACAAACACAATCTCTAGAACTGCTCTGAGAGTCACTTCATGAGCATTTTACCATTTCTTTTGATAAAGGTCTTCACATTAACCCATCAAAATAAAAGTTTAACTTGAAGAAACTGTGACAGAAATAAATTACTTCATTTAATGATAGTACTACTACTAAAAAAATATTAAAACATAATTTTTTAAGGAATATTTACCAGAAGAAAATATTTACCAGAATTTATTTACAAGAAAAACGTAAATACACAACACAGTGTTTCTGAAAAAAAAAAAAAAAAAAAAAAAAATCATCTTTTCTTAAATCAATTAATTAGAGATGCTTCTTTTACTAAATTTTACGAAACCATTAAAATGGAATCCAGAAAACGAATGAAAAAAAAAACAAAAAAACAATTTGGTAAAAAATAAAACTGAATTTGAGAAAAAATTAAAACATATTTCATGATTTGGTTTCTTGATTTCAATTAATTAGACATGCTTTTGATTAATATTTTTTAATTTAACTATTAAAATGGAAAAAAATGGAATCCAGGAAAATTAAAATGGAAAAAACAGAATTTGGAAAAAAATAAAAAATAAAATAAATAAATAAAATGGAATGTAGGAAAAAATAAAACATTTCATAGGGCCCTAGAAAAGTCAATGGACTCTTTTCAAAAGCGAAAAAATTGTCATAGTTGGGTAAATTTCTATAGTGTTAAATGAAAACTACAACAAATATAATTTTTGCATTCAAAAATTCAACAAAAGCATTTCTATAACTTTCAAAAAGAGAGAGAGAAAAAAAATCATTAGATTGATTAGACAGCCATATCACCCTGTAGCCCAAGACTGGTTGCCCACTGAAGCTAAGCAGGGTTGAGCCTGGTCAGTACCTGGATGGGAAACCTCCTGGGAAAACTAGGTTGCTGCTGAAAGAGGTGCTAAGGAGGGCCAGCGGGGGGTGCTCACCCTGTGGTCTGTGTGGGTCCTAGCGCCCCAGTATAGTGATGGGGACACTATACTGTCAATAAGTTCCGTCCTTCGGATGAGACGTTAAACTGAAGTCCTGACTCTCTGTGGTCATTAAAAATCCTGGGATGTTTTTCGAAAAGAGTAGAGGTGTGACCTCAGCATCCTGACCAAATTTGCCCACTGGCCTCTGACCATCATGGCCTCCTAACAATCCCCATATCTGCTGATTGGCTTCATCACTCTGTCTCCTCTACACCAGTAAGCTGGTGTGTGGTGGGCGTTCTGGTGCACTATGGCTACCGTCGCATCATCCAGGTGGATGCTGCACGCTGGTGGTGAATGAGGAGATCCCCATGACAATGTAGAGCCCTTTGAGTGCTTAGAAAAGCGCTATGTAAAATGTAATGAATTATTATTCTTATTAAAATTATTATGCTGGGGGAAAAAGGAAAAAGATCGAAGATCCGCAGTGTTAACTAGTTTTCTGTCATTTAATGCAATTTTTAAAAAAAAAAAGTAAAATAAAACAATTTTGATAGATTCAGGATTTTAATAACTGTGGAAATGTGTCATCACAGTCCATGGACCCCAATGCCTTTCATTGTATGGACAATGAAAAGATTCTTCAAAATATCTCTTTTCCATAGAAAAGAGAAATAATACAGGTTTGGAACAACATGAGGGCGAGTAAATGATAGAATTTTCAGTTTTGGGTATGAATAGCAATAACCTTCCATTCTCAGAAAGTCATTAAGGTATCAGTTAGCATGTGATTTGCTATCATTTGTAAGACTTCAAAATTGCAAAGCACATTTCTGCCAGATATTCCTCAGTCTCCCCTGTTTGTTCCCAGCCTGCCCTGAGGTATTTCTCTCCCTTCTCTCTTTTATCACAGGAGTGAGATGCTGTTCTGTCAGACAAAACTCCCTTAACAATATCTCTATTGATCCACCTGGCAATCTGACGCCGTTTCTATTTGACTTCGTCCGGCTTAAAGCGAGAACAGAGAGTGATTTACACTCTAGCAGTTTGCACTAGCCAAGCCTCTCTCACTTCTCAGTCTAAAGGAGGTAATTGGACATCCAGAGACAGGTAATGCAGAAGATATAGCATCATTAGCTTCCTTGTTTCCCTCCAGATAACACAAAATATCCAGCCATCTCCAGTAGTCATTAAAAAATCCTCTGGGCTGATATGGCAGGCAAGAGATAACAGGCCAAAACATGTTTCACGACTGCCAAGCAGGGGTGAGAAGGGTCACTGCTCCAAACTACAATCATGTGCTGTGTACATCTGCCAGAGTTTAGAGAGGTGACAATATTGTGCTCATCATGGATTCATGCATGTTTCTTCAACTACGAAAACTTTTCAGAACACTTCAAACTAGTTCATCTGTCTGCTAACAATGTCCAATGATGGACAAATATCTCAAATTATGTGTTGTATTTAACAGCATTTTGACATTTTAGCACAATGGCATTTTAAACATTTTTTAAACACTTAACAATTCTCATTTGTCTTGCTAAGGCTATTTTGGTCACACTTTGTTTTAAGATCCAATTCTCGCTATTAACACACAATTAACTATGACTTTCACTTCAATAAACTCCTAATTTGCTGTTTATTAATAGTTAGTAAGGTAGTTGTTAAATTTAGGTATTGTGTAGGATTAGGGCTGTAGAATATGGTCATGCAGAATATGTGCTTTATAAGTACTAATAAACAGCCAATATGTTAATAATAGGCATGCTAATAAGCAACTAGTTATTAGTGAGAATTGGTACCTATACTAAAGTGTTACCACTATTTTCATACCTAACATTGTATGTATACTAATTGCAGACAAATTAAATATTTTCACACCTCTTGCATAATTTGACAAAATTACAGCTTAATTGGAAACAACACACTGTTGTATTTTTGGTAAACCAGTACAATAACCTTTGGAAAACATGTATTAGGTCAAAATTTCTCAGTAAGATGAAAATGCTACCATAATTGAGTAATATTTGAAGATATAAACTACTGT
The DNA here is from genome assembly GCA_021397915.2 of Tor tambroides. Classification (NCBI taxonomy): domain Eukaryota; kingdom Metazoa; phylum Chordata; class Actinopteri; order Cypriniformes; family Cyprinidae; genus Tor; species Tor tambroides. The sequence continues at coordinate 16,978 of JAFVLL020019782.1, forward strand.
TCAAAAGATTTTGTTGGTACAGTTTTGTTTAAGATTTTTAAAACATGTCTGTTGCTCAAAAAGTCTCCATTTATTTGATAAAATACACAGTAAATACACATCTATTGTGAAAAATGATTGAAATCTAAAATAACTATTTCCTATTTTATTATATTATAAAATTTTTCTGTGATGCAAAGCTGAATAATCAATATCATTACTCCAGTCCTCAGCATTACATAATCCTTCAGAAATCATACTAATATGCTGATTTGGTCCAGAAGAAACATTTCTTATTAAAGTTTTTTTTCAACTGCTTACACACCAAATTTTTACTTGTCACACAATTTCTGAAACCTGACACTCAAACACCAGAACCACACACCAAATCTGCAAAACCACACACTAATTCTTGGCCTTTGACTCATTTCATTTTGACTCAGTTTCATAAAACTTTTTGCAAAACGCAACACACAATTCTCTATGTAACACACACAAAAATCTATCAGGAAATATCTTGATTTCCTTTTTTTGAATGTGCAATTCTTGGACGTGTGTAAATGTGTGTAAGCAGTTGAAAAAAAAAATAGAGATGCATTTCAGTACAAACCAACCTCTAGAACGTGCGAGATTTGAAGATCCACCCACATACAAATCAATGGACTAACTTAATTTTGTAGTGCTGTGCCCCTTGGCCCACTATAGACATGACATCCATCACAGAAATGCCTAATAATATTTGTAAATGAGAATACAGTGAAACTCATCTTGTTTGAAATGAATAGTCTTCTTCCCAAAGATATCATAAAATTTAACATTTCCCCTGAATTATTGAAGATTCAGAGGATTTAAGGTGAAAGCTTCTTTGCAGGCAGACTTTTTCAGCAGTGATATCAAGCTGATATAAATACCTCCAGCACTGCACTGAAGGGTTTTAGAATTCCATTAGTGCTTTACACCCTTTAGCCAAGAGAATAAGTTTCTGTCTGACTCTCCACTGCTAGAAAATTGCCATCACAGGTGCCAAAGACTGAATTACACAGCACTGAAGAGGAGCATGATCACAGGAGATCAAAGGTCACCAAAAATAACAACAGATGAAAGCAAAAGATTCTTTTCTAAAATGCCACATTTAAATAAGTCTGTGGTTTTCATTACATATTTTGGTGTTGGTGCATTCAGAAGTTTGAAAAAGCTCTGGTATTTACTCTTCGAAGCCCATCTTATTGTTTTATTTTCTCTTTGAATTACTTCTTCCTTTCACATATATTTCTGTCATTTTTTCACTTAATGAATCACCATAGAAATTCATCTTACAGTCTTACTTGCCTTGAGACAGGTATGCCACGTCGATTTATATTCCCTTATAAGTATTCCAAGTCCAGTGATCCAGTTCTGTTTCAGCTCAATAGCCGAGTCTTCATGCATATCTGAATAATTACATATTCCCTTCCGTTGGCTGGGAAAATAAAACATTGAGCTGGAATGTTGTCGTAAACGAGAACAATGATCATTTATAAAATGAAAATTAATTGTGCCTTGGTAATTGCCTTTTTCACCTGAAAAGGACACAACAAATTTTCTCTCAGGCTTCATTATAATTTGCAGTTGAGTGCGAGCACGTCATGACGGAATCATCATTCTTTGGACAGGCTGCTTCTCTTGACGCTAAGTGCATCAAAATCACTGATTGGATGGATTGTTATTGCAGGTCATCTCAATCAGCTCTGCTGTGTTGAATGCTAATGAAAGGGTAACATGAGGTCACCCCCATTTTGAATGAATCTTTTGGTAGTAAAGCTTTAAAGGGACAGTTCACTCAAAAACAAAAATTGGAAATGTCATTCCAAACCTGCATGACTTAAAATACAGTGGTGGCCAAAATTATTAGAACACTAGTATTTTCACCACCTAAAAATGTCTATCTTTTGCTGTAGTGTGTCAGTAAGAACATTCATTTTGGCATTAATTGTAATAATCCAGTGAGATTTTTGTTTGCACAAGGAGTCTGTGTGTCTGTCTTTAGAATTACATGAAGATACAGAACAAACTGAGACAGACTAAATCCAGAAGAACTGTGGCAACGTCTTCAAGATGCTTTAAGAAACCTACTTGCAAAGCCACAGTACTCTTAAAAGTTTTAGGCACTTGTGTAAAAATACTGTAAAATGAGGATGCTGTCAAAAATAATGTCATAAATAGATTTTTGTTTACCAATTAACTTGTATTAACTTAATTAAATCAACATTTGGTGTGACCATCCTTTGCGTTTAAAGCAGCTTTTGACCTAGATGCTCTTGTGCATAGTTTTTCAGGTAGCTTAATGAAAAAATTAATGTTTGGAAATGTAAATTGATATTTCCTACTGACACACTACAGCAAAAGATAGAAATAACTGACTTAAAGGGATAGTTCACCCAAAAATGAAAATTTGATGTTTATCTGCTTACCCCAAGGGCATCCAAGATGTAGGTGACTTTGTTTCTTCAGTAGAACACAAACGAAGATTTTTAATTCAAACCGTTGCAGTCTGTCAGTCATATAATGTCAGTCAATGGTACTCACGGCTTTGAGAGAAAAAAAAAAACATACACAGACAAAAAATACCAAATTTAACCCTGCGGCTCGTGACGATACATTGAGGTCTAAAAACACGAAATGATTGGTCTGTGCAAGAAACTGAACAGTATTTATATCGTTTTTTTACCTCTGATCTGCCGCACGGTCCAATTACCATTGACTGACATTATATGACTGACAGACTGCAACGATTTGAGTTAAAAATCTTCGTTTGTGTTCTACTGAAGAAACAACGTCACCTACATCTTGGATGCCCTTGGGGTAAGCAGATAAACATCAAATTTACATTTTTGGGTGAACTATCCCTTTAAAACCATTTTGTTTAGCTGGTGAAAATACTAGTGTTCTAATAATTTTGGCCACCACTGTATGTATGACATAAAAGATGATTTTTAGCTTCTTTATCTAAAATGTATTTGCAATATGCTACTATATGTAATGCGACCTTGGGCGATGGAAAGGCACTATATAAATAAAACTACTTCTTCTTCTAGATAGACAGCCAGTTTGCACATTAGAGGTGGGGACTTTTAAGCGACGACTTCTGTTGATTACATGATTACACCAGTAGGTGGCAACAAGTGTCTTTGAATCACTGACTCATTTCTTAAACATATTTGTTCAAAAACAGATTCATTCAAGAATGAAACAAGGTCTCAAAGTCAACGAATAATTCCTTCAATGGATTCATTCAAAAACATTGATTTATTCAGGAATAAAACAAGTGACTGTTTGTAAGTGCGAGTCAATGAATCAATCATTGAACATATCTATAAAAAACTGATTGATTCAGGAACGAAAACAAGTTACTGTCTTTGTGAGTGAATCATTGACTCATTTATTCAACCGATTTGTTCAAAAACACAGATTCATTTGGTAACAAAATAGGTGACAAAAAAGTCTTTATGAACAAGTCAGGGAATCGTCCACTCAAAAAAAAAACGTTCAAAAATGCTGATTCATTCAGGAGCGAAGAAAGTGCCTGTCTTCATGAGCGAGTCAATGAATCATTCAGTGAATCGTTCACTCAACAGAACCATTCAAAAACATGGATTTATTCAGGAATGAAACACCACAACTCTGTGATAAGAGATGCGCAATAGATAATTCTGCCGTGGCTTTGGTGGAGAAAGTGCACAAAGTAACTGGCAATGTACTTCAGTATTAAATTTCTTAAAAAAAAAAAGAGAATGGAAAAAGCACCACATAGTATACAACCACCCATTTGATGCCAAAACACAATTAATTTATTTTCAAAGAATGTTTTGTCTAGTTTAAATATTCATACCACTTTTAAATATGATTATGGTGTATTTTTGTCCTTTTTTGTACCTCAACATCCTCTGTTCAACAACTTTCATTGAATGGAAAAGAAGACCATGTATCTTTTATGTTCCACAGAAAAAAATAAATTTTGGAAAGACAGACAAAATAATGACAGGATTTTTATTTTTGGGTGAACTATGGTGAATCTTTTTTAAGTAGAACTGGCAATGGCGAAGGAAGGAACAACAGCCACATGCCAAGTCAGCGAAAACACACTAAATGATTCAAATTGACAGACCTCAGATTCAATACTTTTGCTATAGTACCTGTCAGGCCACAAATCCTGTGAACATCACAGAATGAGGAAGATTCTTGATTTGTTGAACAATTACTAAAGCCCCGGAACAAGAGCTATGTTCGATCATGAGGTCAGGCAAAGAGTATTATTATTGTAAGTATTATTTTGTATTGAAAGTAAAAATTAACAATGGTTCAATTAAGAGCCTTTAACATCAATGGAAGCTTTCTGTTTAACAAAAGTTTCTTTATAATGGGAAAAAAGGTGCTTCATATTTTATATTTTTCAATATTTTTCACAGTAAGAAAAAATGGTTCTTTTAAGAACCAACAACGGTTCTTCTACTGTGTCACTATTTATAAGAACATAAAACATGAATGACTGAAAGTAGCTACAAAACTCCACAAACCAAAGACACTAAAAGACAACTGAAGGTGCAGTGCAGCTCAAACAGCAGCAGATTTGCCACAAAAAGCCCTTTCTCATAAAAACACTATGCTCAGATCATCCTCTCTCATGAACCAGAGGTTTGAAAGATTGGATTCCTCAAAGCTTTAAGACATTGTCAAGCATTTCATATAGATGTGGGATGCAGCATCACTGGGAATCAGTCAGATTGGATGCAGCATCCATAAATCGCTCTCTGGCTGTCAAATACTCCAGTCAGTTGACAACTGTGCAAGAAACCCACCATCTCTGAGCCATCAGAAATTAAACAGCCTCTCTAGTGTGCTTTCTGTAGGCCAGATCTGAGTGTGCAAGCAAACCAATCAACAGAAAGCAGATTCCTTGAGGATAAAGGTTGAGTGAACCAGGCAAAACCTGTCAGCACGTTGTCCTCTCCTGACCAAAACTCCTCTCCCTCCTGGACTCTGAAATGTAGTTTGCCCTTGGTCAAAAAGAATCCTGCCTGAATAAGAAAGCAGAACGTTGGTGGACTATGGTTTGGGATTGGCGTAGACCGCAGTGAACTCTGGTAGCTTTCTCTACAAATCAATAATTCAAGCAGAATCATCCAGAAAACAAGAGTGAGAGATAAGAGATCGAAATTCAGCTCCTTTTCCTTCACATTTTTTCATGAACTCAGTAGAACAAATAAACGCACAGAAGCGGGTCAGATAGTGTCTTCTGAAAACATCACTTGAAAGATCTTCAAACAAGTACAATGCACGTCACAACCCTCTTTGTAGGTCCTAAAAAAAGAGGATATCACTGCCCATGGGGACACAGCAGTTCCCAGAACTTTGGGTTTAAACTCATATACAACACGAATGGAAAGCAGTGTTGTTAAAATCAACTAAAAAGATTTTTTTTTTGAAAACTAAAAAAAAATAAAAATAATAATAATAATAATGATGATAAAAAATTAAAATAAAACCATTCAAAATATAAATAAATAAATAAATAAATAAATAAATAAATAAATAAACAAAAACTTAAATGGAAAGTACAAATGTTGCTCTGGAAACTAAATGAAATAAAAAACGATTAAAAGAAATAATAATAAACAGCACATACAGTAACAAAACTGCATACAAAAATATAAAATAAAATTACATTTTTAAAAAGAAAAATACAGAAATAAAAGCCAATAAACATGACAGTGGTTTTTATTTATATAAAAAATATCAAATTTTTCACACTTATGTAAACCATATCATGACAATTAGGGCTGAACGATTTTGGAAATTAATCTAATTGTGATATTTTTTTACCGATATTGCGATTGCGATTTAATATGCAATTAATTTTTAAAACTCTTAATGTTCTGTATTATTCAACAAAGACAAGCAATAAATCATTGTATAGTATGACCAACACAATATAAGATAGATTAAACATAAATGTTCTTTTCTGTAGGCCAGGCCTTCATATGTTACGATGAAATTAAGTGATGCATGAATTGATATGAATAACATTTTTATTTAACAACTACAATCACAGCAGTATATTGACTGATTTGTTGAACTTCCAGCCTTGTAAGCATGTAGGCTAATAATTATTATGACAACATAAAGGACTGACAGATAAGCCTGGTGTAAACATTAATATGAAAGTCAGTAACAAATCACACAAACTAAAGTAGATTGCAGAAATATAAAAACAAATCTGTTGCTTTACCACACTCAGTATTTAGGTAATTCAAAGTCACTGTAATAAACATATATGTAAACATGTGGATTGCACTTTTTAAACATTGTCTGTTAACTTCGGACAGACTTTAAATAAATAAATAAGAATATATATATTACCTTATTATATATTATCTTAACTGAAGTCTTCAGTAATGAAATGCACCGTAACACTGCTACTCCACGTGTAACGTGCAAGGGTCGCCAGGTTTTCACAACAAAACCCGCCCAATTGCTACTCAAAACTAGCCCAAAAAGAGTCCAATCGCGTTTCGAGTGGGGACCACTGGTAAAAATTGCATTCCTGGGGGTAAAATACACGTTTTTTGGAGGGGTTCCCCTAGTAAGATTCGCACTCCAGGGGCTAAATATCCAATGCTATCTCACGGCAATTCGTACATATTTTACGAGGTGGCTAATTTGTACGAATTCGTACGACCTCACTCGTACGATTTAGTACGATTTGTCTAAATCCCAGTGACAAGTAGGTTTAGGGGTGGGGTTAGGTGTAGGTCATTCATACAAATTCATACGAATTGGCAACTCGTAAAATACGTACGATTTAGCAAAAAAAGTATGAATTTCTACGAATGAGGTTGTACGAATTCGTACGAATTAGCCACCTCGTAAAATACGTTTTGAATTGCCGTGAGATCGGGCTGAAATATCACGAGAGCTATAAGAGAGTGGACGTCTCATTATGCTTTCTCTCGCCATACTTTGATGTCATACACCAATCGATCTTCAAGTCGAACACACCTCTTTACTCTCGCGTGTCACGTGACAGAGTGTAATCGCAGCCTCTGCGGTTGAAAAATCGTGTTTTTTCATATCGCGATATTATTGCAAATGCAATCAATCGTTCAGCCCTAATGACAATATACGAGAAAACTATTAAACTATTCCAAAGCTAATTCTAATTGATAATTTTCAAAAGAGTAAGTGAAGTAAAGTAAGTGATGCAATTAAAATTTTGTTATTTTTGGATTAACGTGTAATTCTCATTCGGCAAAGCGTTTAAGCACTTCATTCTTCACTGGAAAGCTTTACAAGTTCCAAGTGAAGATTATATCCATTTTTTGTCTGTCTGTAATTTGTGATAAATGCTTAGTAAAATATCTATAAATGCCCATATGCTTAGTATAATGTAATATTCAAATTATTCTCTATTGTTTTCAAATCCCCTTTGTTAACTGTCAGTTTTGATCAGAAACAATGAAGAGAAATACTGAAAACAGAAGAGACTTCCTTTTCCCAGAGCACAAATTAGTTCATTAATGACTTCACAATCATGGAAAAAGGAAATGTAAGGGGGCTGCATCCCTTCCAAAATGAATCAAGCATTACTATCACCATCATTGGTTTTAATTATTAGAAAGGAACAAGCTGTCCTCATTAGTGTTCTTTTTTCCTTATGCTGCTTGTATCATACTTCATAATTAGCAAAAATTGCACATACTTTATCTCACTGTTTTTGAACTGCGTACACAAGTGAACAGCACGCTAGATGCCACTGCCAAATACTTTTTGTAGAGCTGAATTTACTCTGAAAGTGTAGAAAGTAATTGTTTTTAATACAGCAAGTAAATGTAAAATAGCTGTTTTCTAATTTAATATATTTTAAAATGTATTTTTCCTGTGATGCAAAGCTGAATGCTCAGCAGTCATTACTCTAGTCTTCAGTGTCACATGATCCTCCAGAAACCATTCTAATATACTGATTTGCTCCTCAAGAAACTTTTATTATTCTAATCATAGCTGAAAACAGTTGTTCTGTGTAATATGTTTGTGGAAACATTCATTTTTTTCAGTGTTCTTTGTTGAATACAAAGTTCAAAAGAATAGCATTTATTTATAGAAATCTTTTATAGCATACAGTAGATGTCTTTACTGTCACTTTTTATCAAAACAATTCTTTTAAAATTCCCGTTCTTTGAGGTGACATGAGGTGACACCAATAGAAGATAAAAAACAATGATTTATTTTCACAATCATCCAGGTGGTGAGAGCTTTTTTGAGACACTGAGAAAATGGCACCAACAACTTCACCAAAGTCAAGTCAAGTCAAGTCAATTCAAGTCAAGTCGAGCTTTATTGTCATTCCGCTACATGTGTGGACATACAGTGGAATGAAATTTTGTGTCTCGCAGGACCACGGTGCTACATAAATAAACATAATTACGAACATACAACACTAGACTAACAGTTTTTGACCTACATAGCTAACTCACTGAA
>JAFVLL020019783.1:0-16389 GCA_021397915.2 Tor tambroides
ATCTATAATGCATTGTACAATCTCATGAATAACTGTAACCACAGTAATCACGTTATAACACTTATCAATTCATTGTTACACTATGCATTTTAAATTCAGTTATAAGTGATGGGTGATATGACCAAAATCTTAATCATGATATGAGTAATTTTATGTAATTTCATTTCACGGTAACGATATACATCACAATATAGCTTTACACTTACATTTAGTCATTTTGCAGACACTTTTATCCAAAGCGACTTACAATTGGGGAATAAATAAAGCGATTCATTTTAAAGAGGCAAACAGACACAGGAAGTGCTCGTAATACCAAGTTTCAGGCATTGTTTCAAATAAGTTACAAGCTAGAAAGGGAAGGAATAAATAAAGAGAAAGAATTTTTTATTTTTTTTTTAATTTAGGATGAAGTCAAATAGTTTAAAGTCAAATAGACAGTTAGCAAAGAAATGCTACATTGTATAAAGTAATTAAATGTATAAATACACAACATATTCTTCACTGTGTAAATTAAATATATATTTCTTCTTATTAAAGCTACAAAAGTGATTTAGTCAAGAGCAGTAAGAGATTTTCTCTCATTTGTTGTTTGATTAACATGAATGGCAGACAGCAGGAATATTAGACTGCTGTCACTTTAAGAGCTGCCCAGATCCGATATATACACATGCGTTTTCTTTCTCAGCTGCTTGCTTTCACTAAAGACCTAAATTACTGTGTTTATGAGGATACTTGCAAAGACGGGCATTTTGACACATACAAGTCTGTATTTAAGGCCTATAAAGCGGCAAAAATAGCACATATAACGAAATTAGTTCTCTTACGCTGCTTCTTACGGCTTAATATCACTTGTTTAACCCAGAGGGTTAAACCGCAATGCTTAAAAACGCATGCAAACAATACGTTTTTGTGAAGCACAGCAATGTAAGGAGAGTTTTTCTACCGGTTAACCTTGTCTACCAGTATATCACCCACCCCTAACGGTTATATTTACAACAAGATATAATGTATTACAACGCACATTATGAATAATTATAATGCATTATACCCTTTACTAACCCTTTATAATGCATTATACATGCAGGCTTTAAGTGTATATTATTATTATTACTACATTTTATTTACTTTTTTATTCACAAATATATTTACATCTTTATTTTGTTAAGATACCCCACTGGCGAATGAAAGCTGTTATTCCAAATATGGCAGCTGAATATAAAATTCTTCATCCCTTTACCTCAGTTTCTGTAGATCTGTTTTTTGAACACAATCAAAAATTAGCGATCAGAACTGTCAAGCCAGTAAGCAGAAGACAGAATGAACGCTACCTCAATCCTTGACACTGCAATCACAGTCAAGTAATCAAGTCCGACTCTCTCAGTAGATGACATTAGCTGATTTTCCAAATGCCAGTAAAATAGCAATGAACTGAATTGCACTGCAAGGGTTAAATTCGGTCTTTTCACACAATAATTTTTAATATGCATGCGAAACCGTCGCCCTGCACAGCCCTGGTGAAGTGTCTGGGAAAACATGGCCCTCTGCCCTGCCACAGCCATACAGTTCCGCACTGCCAAAACTAGCGAACCGCTAATGCATTCCAAAACAAGGAGAAATCACAGACCTCCTACACTCCTCTCAAAAACACAAAGCCAGAAAACCTCGTAATTTTCTGCACTTCACCCACATCCTATCCATCCTCCATCAGACAGACACACTCAAGGCTGCCCATCGCCTCCATCATCATCCGATTCCACGCAACGAAATAATGGGATGGGATTTGGGCGCTTAACTTCATTAGCTACGCCTCAGTCTGGGGCCCGTAGATTATGACTAATTAATCAGCTTACCGTGGCTTAAACACCACTACACAGAAAGGAAGAGCCTTATCTGTCAACACGCTAAAAAGATTTCACTCCCGTCATCTTTTCTTTCCTCAACACGCACGACACAAATTCCTCCTCTCCGCATCTTTTGTTGCCCAAAGATTAGCTTGACACAGGCAAGCGGCTGCAACACAACCAGCTGGAATGGACGCTGTAACTTGGCTGAACGCTTGTGCCTCCGAGGCGGAGATGTGAGCCGTATTGTGTGCCGGAGGTTCTCTTGTATGCTATGATATGGTCTGTTAAGAAAGAAAGAGAACAAGGAATCAAGCCGCTTGGCTGAGAGACTATATGGGGACCTATGAAATCCGTTTTGGGTTTTTCTTTTTTTCCCCTCCAAATTCATATCTTATTTTTCCCCAAATTACGTGTTTTTCCATTCAATTTTTTTGGATTCTGTTTTAATGGTTGAATTAAATTGTAATTATCAGGGGTGCACATAAGTGGTCCGCAGGTCCGCATGAGCGACCAAAATGAAAAATGCGCTGTGTAAATAAGTTCTGACAGCGCATTTGCGTACCGACATGGATGACAGTTGTTAATGCACAGTTACAATTTTAGATCGACGAACTGTACTGCATAAGATTTCTATTCAAACTGAAAGCATAATCTATAGGCTAGCCGCTGCAGTTTTCAAAGCAATACTGTCACATTTCATTCACTGACGCTCTTCCATCAGCAGCGCTAAACCCAGAAGCGCACATACTTACTAGACGGCAACCCACCAAAATAAAAGCTCGCTGATTTTATGTTTGAAAATGATGAAAATTCAAATAATAATACTAAAAATGATAATAAAAATATTAGCATTTTATTTTTAAGTTTACTATAAAATAATTGTATTTGTATGTAATACTCCCTTTTTATTTTAAAATAAAATAGTATTATCACACTTGATTATTTAGTTTATTATTATTTAAAAAAAAAACTAAAAGTGCAATAATATTATTATCACTATTATTATTATTATTATATTTTTTTTTTATATATATATATATATATATATATATATAGAGAGAGAGAGAGAGAGAGAGAGAGTTATATTTTATGGGTCACACTCCATGCCGTGGCCCGTGTGAGGACCAAACAAAATCTCCAGGTACTCATATGAGAACCAGACTGAAAAACTTATGTGCACCCCTGGTAATTATCAAAAAGATGTCTAATAAACTGAATTTATAAAACTTCAACATAAAATGAATGTATTTTTGTTTTTTCCCTAATTCTATTTTTATTTATTTATTTATTTTTAATTCAGTATTTCCCCATTTTATTTTTTATGGATTCTGTTTTAATGATTTAGTTAAAATGTAATTATCCAAAAACCTGTCTAAGTAATTTAATTCATAACACTTCAACAAATAAAATAAATTTCTCTTTGTTTCTTCCCAAATTCCTTTTTTCCCCCAGTAATTCCATATTTCCCATTTTATTTATTTATTTATTTGGATTCAATTTTAATGGTTTAATTAAAATGCAATTATCAAAAGGATGTCTAAGCAACTGAATTCATAAAAATTTGTAAAATTTTTACAAATAAAATGAATTTGTTTGTTTGTTTTTCCAAATTTGATTTTGATTTTTGATTTGTTTTTTGTTTTTTTCAAAATTCAGTGTTTTCCCATTTTAATTTTGATGGATTCTGTTTTAATGATTTAATTAAAATGTAGCCTAATTATCCAAAAACATGTTTAAGCAACTAAATTTACAATACTTTCTCAAAATTCCTTTTTTTTTTTTTTTTTGGAAATTCCATGTTTCCCATTTTATTTATTTATCTGGATTCCATTTTAATGGTTTATCAAAAAGTTTATGATTTTGGTAAATGTAATTATCAAAAATGTAGACATCCTAAGCAACTGAATTCATAAAAACTCAACAAATAAAATGAATTTCTCTTTGTTTTGTTTTTTTGTTTTTTTAATTTGAAATTTGATATTTGTTACATTTATTTATTTTTTCAAAATTCTGTTTTTTTCCATTTTAATTTTTAAAGATTCTGTTTTTTATAATTTAACTGAAAGGCAGAAAAGATCTCTCTCAATTTAATTTATATAAACAAAAAATTATAGATTAAATACATATGTTAATTATTCTGGAATCCCTTTTAATGGTTCAATTACATTATAATAATACAGTAATAATGTTGAATTAATAGAATTCATAAAGTAGTTTAATAATTTATTAAAACAATAACAATAACAGTGTCCTATGAAATGTGTTATATTTTTCAGAAATTATGCATTTTTCTGGAATCTGTTTTATGATTTAATACAAAATTTAAAAAAAAAAGTGATTTATTATCAAAAACAGAGGTAATTAAATGAATAAAACACTTAGAATCTTTTAAGATGCAATCAAATTAAATTTAAACAATTCCTTTTTTTTTGGCAAACAAAGTGCTCCTCAACTAAGGTTTACTATTCAAATTAAACAGATGAAAAACTGTGTAAATTTCATTTTAATGACTAGATTCCACAATACGGTCTACATTTTTCCGAATCATGAAAGTCATAGTGCCAAAGACCAGAGTATGTGAGATGCACAGCCAATCTGAGTTCAGTACTGAATGAAGTTAACATACCAAAAGAGTCACCAAGCTCAAATGCTAATGCTAGACTAAGGTGGTATTTACACACAACAACAGGTGAATTCAAAAGACCCCGAGGCAAAGCTGGTCTGTAATTATATCAATGAAATGGGAGGCAGTAAAAGGTGCACCTTGCGACGGAGGAGGCGGGAAAGCGCGGGGTGTCTCTTGCGCCAGTTTAACCCAGTCGTAGTCGTAAGTCGTAGTTTAACCCAGATGCATAATCATGCCGGTTTCATGCCTCCGCTTCACGTTCTCTGACAGCGCTCTGTCATCGCTTTGGAGACTGTTAGCAGCGCTAAGAGAGATTCCTCACTCTGAGGCGCGGCAAGGCGAGGTGAGGCACGCAGAGACCCCCCCAAATGCAAAAGCCATAGTGTTTCAAGTAGGACGATACCTGTTGACATCACCCAGCCCTGCTGAAACCAGGAGTAGCTGCTTCCTGTGAACCGGTCTGTCCGGTTCATCCACACAAATGAGAATAACACTTCCTACACCATCAGTTTTCTCTCTGTTTTTCCCTATTATACCAATCACTGTAAGCCATTCAATCAGATAGGGAGCTACAATGTGAGCTAAAATGAAACAACATCCTCAGGTCAGTGACATGCAAGATAAAGAAAAGGAAAAATGTACTTTAAAACACACGTGCCAAGTTTGAAAAATGTTGTTGTGCTCATATTGGTTTCATTGGGTTTTTAAAGACTTTCATGCAATATTCAAGAAGAGTTTAGGTTTAATAACGGTGTAACCATTAACATTTTCTATCCATCTTGAATACAGGATAAACAGTAAAAATAAATAAATATATATATATATATATATATATATATATATATATATATTTTTTTTAACAGTCATATTACTTATTTTTACTTATAATTTACCATAAATGCTGTCAAAATTAATGTTTTTGGCAAGAAAAATGATAATTTGCCACATAATGGAGTAAGTAAAAGGACATTACAAATAACAAATCTTTCTTTTAATTTTGTTATCAATATTGTATAATAGGGATTTTGTATTCTGTTATTTAATTCATGTATACTGCATTACTTTAGTGTCATGTGTTACCTTGTTTTGCTTTTTTGTGTATGACCCTGTACACGTCTATATATGATTCATCATCATGTGGCTTTCTATTGTCTTTATATTCATTTATCATCATGCATCACCTGTATTATTATGGTGGTTATTGCATTTTAAAGTAAAAAGCAGATTTTGGTAGTTTAAGTATATAATATTATATCACTTAATAAAATATACAGTTATAAATATGTGTTTAAAAAAATCAATATGCCATCCTGTAATACCTGAAACCATATTTTTTTCAGTAAATTTCTGGCAGCCACAAATGCCAGTTTTTGCATAAATTTAACAGGATTTTTTTTTTAACAGTTCATTTTAATCCTTATTTTCAAAAACATTTGAATCAATTTAAAGTAAAAGTTTTTTTAAGAATTATTATTTCATAAATATCATTATGGAGTAATATAATTTGTACTAAACTTGTCACAAAAAAGTCAAATCATACAATTGACAGCAGGATGGTCTTCAGGTCTCCTCCCTGACTTTAAGAGTGATATTACAAATTATTAATGTTTAATTATTCTTATAAGAAACAATAATAAAAGATTATGCCAGATTCAGTTTTATTTATTCATTATTTTATCATTTTTCTTCAGTATGTTATCAGGATAGCCATATCCCCCTGACATTTCTACTTTAGATTTCTTTAATTCAGAAATTAAAAACATGAACGAATCAATTAACCAGATTAACAAAACACTCTGACTCAGTCAGTGATTCAATCTGAATCATTCAAACAGCTCGCTCACAGAGTGAATCCTTTGGAGCAGTTTGAGACCAACTCTGAACTGCAGGTAATAACACATTTTTGAATAAATGAGTTAGACAGGAGCTTCATTTACACAAAACACCAGGACTCTGAGCAAACAAGGGTTTGAGATGATGGACGAGCAGGAATAGATTGAAGGAGGAAGGGAGGAAGAGAAGAGAAAGCAAACAGGATCTGTAATAATTTGCACATTCATGCATCAGGGCTTATGTCAATTTGTCAGATCAGTGGACTGACCCTGAGCACAGTTCATCAACCTCGCTCCGTTCCAATGAAGACACAGCTCGCAGCCCCGAGCGAGACCATCATCATAGACGTCGCTGGGCCTACAGTCGACCTGTTCACAAAGCAGCACATCTGCAAAGCACAGCGCTGAGTGACGACACCAGAGAACCAAACAGAAGGAGAGAGAGAACATCAGATAAGAGGGGATTTGTCCTACCCTGCAACAGTAATTTACCAAACCGATTCTCTGGAAGCCCATCAGTCCAGATCTGTGTGAGATTACATGACTCAGCCAGAGCCCGGCTTTAACACGGCCAATCGCAGGCCATCTCTCTGCGCTGACTCTAGGCTACCTCTTCTAATCAAACTCAAGAGAAAGAGGGGAAAAAAACTACGAGATTAAACTGAACACCATTATTCTCGTGTTTCCCTCCAGGAAAGCGGCAGACTGTTGAGTGTATGATCTGAAGATCTGCTGTTTGTAATCGCGTGCGCTCGCACCTCTTCCTCTTTTGATCCCGGTTACGTTCGTTGGTTTGTTTGGTTTCCTTGTTCCACCCTGCAGGTAGTCAAGTACCCACAATCCTCTCTGCGTGCAGGATTTGCGTCTCGCTGCATACATGAGATCACCTCCCTTTTTTTCCTCAGTCAATGTCAAATTCTTCCTGCGGCAGAGAGTCGCTCATTGACAAACAGATCTGGACATGTCGTTTCTAAACAACAACAACAAAAAAACGAGAAACCAGGCCCTCGGATATGTTCTCCAATAAGAGAAACTCGATTTTGACATTTTCTGAGGAAAACACGAGTGGCGCTTACCCACACTGCTTGCTTTCATGATGCTAGTGTTATGTGATTGCTAGCATGTCGCTATGTTGGTACAGTGCTAGCTGGTTGCTCGCTGGTAGAGTTAAGCAGTAGTGGCACTACAAACAGTGAAGCTAGTAGTTTAACTACTGGGAGTTAGCTCTTAGAATATTAAGCTGCAAAAGACTTAAATATAAATCCTGTATATTCTGGGTCTCTGCATGAATTAATGGCGCAGATGCGTGGTTTCGTTTATTACACATACTGAAGCGCGCATGACACTCGCGGTGAGATCAGTGTCTGCCGTCTCACTAAATGAGGACGTGAGCACTTAGACTTCATCTCCAGAGTTACTCTGACAGTCACTTCATGAGCATTTGACGGTTTCATTTTAGAAAAACTGTAGTCATATCATATACACACACAAACAGAACTCTGCACGACAACCCATCAAAATAAAAGCCAGGTTAAACTTGAAGAAATTGTGACAGAAATATTACTTTTGTACAGTAGAAAGTATATCTTAGTGTACTACTACTAATAATAATAATAAAATTTTTATTAGAACTTTATTTTAACGTTTTTTAAGGAATAATTAGACAATATTTCTTCCATGTTACACCAGTACACCTGTTGTGTAGCACTTCGCTTGCCAAAAAAAACTGAAAGGGTTTAACTTTCATTGGATTACAAGAAAAAAAAAAATTAATGATTTATGCCTTCATTTGATTACCAAAAAAAGTAAAATAAAACGTATACCTAAAAATGTAATGTTTGTTAAACTTTTAATACATTGCTGTTAAACTGTGTGAGATTCAGGATTTCAAGACATGCTTTTTCATTAATAAACTTTAATTTAACCATTAAAATGGAGTCCAGAAATATAAAAACGGAACTCAGAAAAATTTAAATGGGAAAAAATAAAAATGGATTTCATAGGGCTCTGCAGTATATAAAGAAAACTACAGCAATAACTTTTCAGTTTCTAAATCAACGGACAATAACACTCTGGTGCTTTAAATTTGGGTGGACTTCTAAACTCTTTAAACTGAGAGGGGGATTCTGGTTGGCTGTCAATTTTTTATCATTTATCAGCCATAAAAAATTGTTCTGAAAGTGATTCCAGTGATATTGTTCCTCTGTATTATTACTGTTACAGTAGTGGTGAGGATTTCCCTTTTCACTGATTTATAACAGTTATTAAAATATATATTTTTTTTAGTTCTCATGAACGAGTCTTAAGCAGACTAAATGATTGGAGAAGTAGAGATCAGTCATTTTACTAGAAGTTATGACATTTTGATTAAAAATCAAAAGGTTAAAAAACAAACAAACAATGCAAAAATTAATTGTTCACCATAAAATGAATTTATTTCATTAATCAATTTAATGGGTTAGCAAATGCTGTGAAAACGGTTAGTGATCCTGTCTGAATCATTCAGAAAGCTCACTCACAGTATCATAACTGCAGATTCTGTTATACTTTTTGTAGAGATTTCTATTTCCAAAAAATAAATAAATAAATCATGTATTAGATCCAATTACAGCTGACACCTTTTAACTTCATATATATATATATATATATATATATATATATATATATATATATATATCTTTTTCTTTTTTTGGTCATTTATTTATTTATAAGCTTGGCTAGTTATGTCAGTAAGTAGCTAGCTAGTAGTAACATTGCTTACCAGTATTGTTATTGTCAACTAAATAAAGGTGAAATAAAAGAAAATACTGGATAAAAAAACTTAAACATTAAAAAAAAATTGAAGTACTAAAATTACTAAAACTAAAACTCAAACAATAAAGCAAAAAAAAAAAATAAAACAAATGGTAAAAATTTTTGTGTCCTTGTTACACACAATAATAACTGTAAATTATGTATAATGCAACAAACAGTACATGATGTTAATATTACTTAGTACTGAATTTGTAATTACACTGTAACAACAACATTGTTGCATCTTAAAATAAAGTGTAACCTAACAAACTAATAGGACAATGAAATTTCCATAATTTATATTAAAATTTAAAATTAAGATCAGCAAATAAATCTAGTTAAAATCATCAATAATAATAATAATAATAACAACAGTATATCAATAGTAGTCAAAAGAGCCAGACTCAAGTCTCTATGATATTCTGGTGCACAAATATAGATATAGTAATAGACTTTCACCAATTTCTTTATCCACTGAGCATAAATTGTACATTTTGCCACAAAAAATAAATAAATAAACAAATAATAGCATGCCACTCGTCACATGATTTAATGCATCATTCACGTCTGTAGCTCAAACGGTGCAGGACAAGGTACACTCTGAAAAGTCTAACACTTAGCTTTCTGAAAACATATGGGCAATAGAAGCAGTGATGCCTGCCTTAGCAAACACCACTAATAATTGACAAAGTGGGGTGTAAAGCAGCTGCACAGCCAGAGGAACGGAGGCATGACATCAGAGGGCGGCGAGAGAAAACTGGCATGACGGCTGCAGTCGACATTCCAAAGGTCAAGGCATCGCAGCAAAACCAAAGGTACATTTTTGTAAGCTTTGCCCACACCATAGGGAATGGTTAACAAACAAAAGGCCCACGCCCCCCCAGGACCCAGACAGGATCCAACAGCAAAACCACACAGATCTTGCGTCTGTCTTTTAGTGGCGATGTGCGAAAAAAACAACAAAAACAGAACGCCAGTGCTGGTTTCCTCCTGAACTGCACTAAACCAATGCAGACCCATTTCTCCCATCGACCTCTCACTCACCGAGGGCCAGATAAGGGTTCCCTCTCACCCCTGACCCTATCGAGAGAGAGAAGGGGGTTTTGGATTTGCTTGGGTAGATTTGCACAAAGCCTGCTCCATGGGACACCGCAGGAAATGCAAGATTACAGTGTTTTTGCATTCTCTCAAACATCCTTGTTTGTTTGGCTTACACGGAGGCTAGTCACAAACGTAATGAGAAATGCATGTTGACAACACGTCTCAGAGCCTTCGCATGGTGACTCATCCAATCTGGATCGGTTATGTCAACAGACAAAGCGGGCGGCGCAGAGACCCGGCCCTCTTCTGCACGCCCCTCTTATTTTAGCTCTTGTATCATATATGCAGCATAGAAAAACAACAAGAGCCGGGCCGTACCGGACTAACTGCATTCCACCACTAATGCGCTTTTACCTGACAAGGTACCTAAATTCCCCTGAAATTCATTATGTTGTTTCATCAAAACCACATACTATCATTCTTCATTTTCGGATAGTGTCTCTTGACAACAGCATGTAGAGTGTCAAGAGTGTCAAGGATAAGGAAAACTTTTTAAGAATGTCATTTAAAACATGCATTCATGTTGGTTTCATATGGTTTTGAAAATCAGTTTAATGATTTTAAGAGATTTTTCAAAAATGAAAATTGTCATTAATTACTCACCCTCATGTGGTTCCAAACCCGTAAGACCTTTTAGAGATATTTATGATATTTTAGAGATATTTATGATATTTTCAATCCTTTCTGACCCTGAATAGACAGCAACGCAACTGACACATTCAAGGCCCACAAAGCAAGTAAGAACTTTGTTAAAATAGTCCATGTGACATCAGTGGATCAACCGTAATTTTATAAAACTATGAGAATACTCTTTTTGTGCACAAAGAAAACAAAAATAACGACTTAATTCAACAATTTATTCTCTTCCGAAGATCTTGTGGGTTTGGAACAACATGAGGGTGAGTAATTAATCACAGAATTTTCATTTTTGGGTGAACTATCCCTTTAAGTGTCATGTGGTGTAACCAACTAAAAAATAAATAAATAAATAAAAATAATAATAATAATAATAATAATAATAAAATTCCTCAGTTGAAATAAAGGTGAAATAAACTAAAAACAAGCAAACAAAAAAAAATAAAAAAAATAAATAAAAATATTAAAATATTAGATTTATAAATAATGTTGAAATAAAATAGGTTCAAAGGGATAGTTCACTCAAAAATGAAAATTCTGTAATTAATTACTCTCATACCCTCATGTCGTTCCAAACCAATAAAACTTCTGTTCATCTTCGGAACACAAATTAAGATATTTTTGATGAATTCTGAGAGCTCTCTGACCCTCTATAGCAGTGCTTCCCAATCTTTTTTTTCATGTGGCCCCCCTATGTACACATATGATAATCTAAGCCCCTCCCCCACCCCCACCAACCACCCATATTATATTTATAAACGCCCATATTGTAATTACATTCCATTACTCCTTTAATACATTTAATACATGTCTACATTAATATAATAAATTTGATATAAATATCCCACATTTCTGCCACCTTACCATGGTGCAGTTAGTGTTACTACAGTAAATACATGGTAAAGGATGCCGATTTGTAGATTGAAAAGACTTCTGACTGCATCGTTGCAAACTGTTTTTCTGCTGTTTGTCAGCGCTGTTTCATCTGGATTTAAACTAGTTTATATCAGTTGAATGATATTGACTAATACTAGTTTATATCATTTGTGTTCTTCGATGAATTCAAGCGCTTCACACTGGATATCACAGCGCTGTTTAGTGGTTGCGTGATCAGTGAGTAAACACATCTGCTCTAGTCAGCTCGCTCTGCGCTACGCCGCTGTTTGAACCGAGCGGATAAATGGTCCGTGTGGCGTGATTCAAATAAATAGCGCTGTTTTGTTTCGCTTTTAGCGCATAAACATTAAATTGAATATTTATTTATTTATTGAATATTTAAATCGAAATCGTTTTATTGAGGAAGATTATATCACTATAATTATAGTTTTCGTTTTAGCGCCCAGTCCTACCTCAAAGTATATCTGCTCTCGCAGGTTGGGAACCACTGCTCTATAGACAGCAATGTAATTACCAAGATCAAGGTGTCTAAACATAGCAAGGACAATGGTAAAATAATCCATGTGACATCAAGGGTTCCACCGTAATCTTACAAAGCTATGAGAATACTTTTTGTGCACAAAGAAAAAAAAAAAAACGACTTTATTCAACAATTTGTCTCTTCCGCGTCACCCTGCCGCCATTTTGGAGAGTATCACATATGTAAACAACGCGGAGGAGACAAATTGTTGAATAAAGTTTTTTTTTTTTTTCTTTCTTTGCGCACAAAATGTAATCTCGTAGCTTCGTAAAATTACGGTTCAACCACTGATGTCACATGGATTATTTTACCGATGTCCTTACTACGTTTCTGGACGATGATCGTGGTAATTACATTGCTGTCTATGGGAGGGTCAGAGAGCTCCCAGAATTCATCAAAAATATCTTAATTTGTGTTCCGAAGATGAGCTAAGGTCTTACGGGTTTGGAACGACATGAGGGTGAGTAATTAATGACAGAATTTTCATTTTTGGGTGAATTATCCCTTTAAGATGAAGTACTAATAATACTAAAACTAAAATGGAAATAGATACATATTTAAAGCTACACAGAAATATAACAAAAAACATAAAAGCACATAAAAATGTTTAAATTAAAATAAAATAAAATCTAATTGCAAATAGTAAATAATACAATAACATATAAATAATTTCATAACACTGGTAACCACCAAGCTGCAAACCTAAAACATTATTTTCAAATTCAAATTTTTAAATTTGATTTTTCAAGGTAAGAAACAGTATTTTGTAAATATCATTAAATATTAATTCATAAATCTCATTATGTTTCAGGGGAGCTGCACCTGACATTTAACAGCCTGAACTAAACTTGCCTTCCCATAAAAAGTTTATTATTTTTAAAAAAACTTATTGGCCTTGACACACAACTTAATTCCCCCAAAATACATTTTTAATTAGAAGAGTTGATTATAGAAGATGTGTACCTCTCAATAAATCAATATATCAGGACGTGTCATGCATGGAAACTCTTATTGGTTTTCAACAAAACAGGTTGCCATCTTTTTGGTTTATAAACACTCATTTCCCTTCTGAACAGTTTTTAATTTTGCTTGCACTTCACAGCTGATTCTCCAGATAAAGCTCAATCTCTAAGCCAACATAAAACAAGGCCCTAAAAATTGATTCAAGTTACATATAGATCCACAAAAGGTGCAATAACTCTCTCATCACATGCCTTAAAGTTAATAACTATTATTACAGAGGGAGTGAGGTTGAGAGTGCTCCTGACATTTGAAGTAATTGTTCTTTGTGGTCTAGTAGTCCCTGAAGCAAAGGTCGTGACGTTCCTATGTGTCGCCTTGGATCCTGACAAGCCATCTGCTTGACACCGAGGCCGACTACAATCGCTTTTAAATGCTACACTTGGAGCAAGAGATCAAAATATCAGAGACAGACCCCAAAGAGGCAACACATCAAGCTTTCGCTGTATAAAAGCAGCTAACATTTTGAAAAACTATGCCGGCGTAGTGATACGACAGCTCTGGAGCTTTCCATTTCCAGCCAGATTGCACAGATAACCGTTTAGCAACTGGAAGTAGAACTAAATAAACACAAATCTATTCCCTCTTGTGAGAAGCCATATGGAAGTGCTGAAATAAAGTGAAAGCCCTTTTCCGCCAGCCTGAGAAGCACTTGACTTGCTGTCTCATATGAATCTCATCCATCTTGCCAGTCATGACGCTGCTCGTTTTATAGCTCCTTTCCCGCTTGCCGGCGATAGCACGGGCATCATTAGCTAAGTGTGACCAAGATGACAAGCCGTTGCAGGGGCGCTCGATAACACCAGACCCAGCACCTTCAAGCAACGCAGCACTTACTCATGAGCGAGCGGCCGGCACTGTCGCCAGATAAGGAAAGAGCTGGCCAGATAAAAAATGCTCCCAGATGGTTCTCTTATCACATGATGTAAGATGATGTATTTGTCATTATGCAGCAAGACACACCTAAAAAAAGAATGACCAATACGTTAGCATAACTCTTTCCACACTGTCATCATGCCAAGTTTTGCTATAAAAAGTCTTTACTCACTATGCTTCACCTCGCAAATAATATTTTGACCTATTTGTGCTCTATATTTGTATATGAGTAGCATACAAACAGTTTTTGAGTTAGAAACCTTGCACACAAGAGTCCGATGCGTATTAATTAGTTGTGAAAAATTCACAAAACAATACAAAATGGAGTCTTCAAGCAGTGAGGATGATTCTGACAAAGTTGACGAAGTAAATCAACTTTTTCAGATGCCATTATGGATTTTGGTGTTTGCCGGTGGTTCTGAATTGTCAAAACACCTCTCAAAATGCTTGCTATGGATGCGAAAAACACAGAAAATTAAATGCAATCTATATTTTTTCATGACGGATGAAAGTTTTGGAGACAAGTTTCGTGACTTGCACAACATGAGTTTGTATTTATTTTTTAAACGTGCGAAAATTTCGGACGAGACCTGTACACTGAAAAAAATAGCATTTTGGATTTGGAATATTGTATTATATATAATATATATATAATATTATTTTGGGGTGAACTATTCCTTTACTGCACTGTTGCTACAGCCACTTTTGTAATAAATTAACCGGTTAGTTTAAATTTTCACATGTTTTTGTTTGTAAGGACTATTAGAGAAAAGGTATATGAAATATTCACTTTGTTAAATATATGTGAGTTACTGAAAGGCTAACTACTTATAACTTGACACAAGTGTTGTTATTGTTAACAATCTAATAAAAATAGTTTATTAAAATGAAGCTGAAATACAATAAAATGTAAATATTAGAAGAATTTACACTTACTGCCAACTAAAACCATTAAAATAATTTTCCTTTTTTTTGAAAAAAAAAAAAGAAAGCTGAAATAAAATAAAACAAAAAATATATTAGATGAAAAATTATTTGAATAATTAGAAATGTTGCCATGGCAACTAACTGAAATAAGTTTAAGTCGTAGTATTAAATGACTAAATAAATAATACTAAAACAACACTGCTCAAAAACTGCTTGACATTTAAATGCCAAAGTTGTCTGGTGGTGGTGCTCTATAAAAAAAAATTAATTATGACTTTATGGTGCAATCTAAAAGCTAAAGCACATCAGGTTGTTAGCCTGCTAATTAAAATTAAAATAAAATAATAATATATACAATTAAAACACTTGCCAATATTCATCTGTCTGGTCGACTATTGCGACCCATCCCTAACCAAAATGAACAGGGCCTCTTTAAGACTAGTCGTTTGCACACTGCTGACTAGTTGATTGATATGAAGTTTATTACAATTCTAGTAAATGTATGGTTACATTAGTGAAATTTTGGCGAAATTTTGCTGGCAAAAATGATCCATAGTCTATTGTCAATACTAGTGTAGTTATGTACAAAGCAAAGCTTACAGAGAAGTCACTTTTAAACCAAGTAGTTTTCTGTTGGTCAACGTGGCAAATTCATACGATCAACTTGCAAAATCTGCGTGGGGAAATCTTTCGCCCTCATGCATGCATTCCTATTGAAACGACTGCATTTTGACCACAAAAATTTGCCAAACAGTAAATCAGACCGAAACTCAAGGCGGTTTAGAGACCTGTGCAACAGTTGTGCGTATTACTCAGACTGCCTCTTCTCTTTCCAGCCCTAATTTTATTCAAACACTGTCTGCCTCCGAGGTCATTTCAAGACGGCCAATTGCTTCACTCCACCCTTGTGGTGACTGAATTCGCTCTGTAAGCACTGGGCAGTGTTAAAGGCCACTAAAATGGTAACGAAATTTCTGCGAGCAGACAGCCTCATCTAACAGCTTCTGACAAGGTGCTGGCCTTCTGGCACCCTGGGCGCCTGCCGGAGTTTAAGCACAGACGTAAAGAGATGAGAAGCGGGAAGTGAGATTAGAGGGCCACTGCAGGAACTCATGATAGCATCATGCCTTCACTCGTTCACACATTTGGGCATTTTCAAACCCCCTTCTCTCATGACTGCTCATCTTCTCGTGATTAAACCTGTCATATTTAATTATACGTTACACTGCAATGACTCTCTCCCTCCATTTCTGCCTGGCAGGTGGAAATGCAAGTCACAGTTTAAGCTATAAAAGAGTTTCTAAACGGTAAATGTAA
>JAFVLL020019785.1:0-34509 GCA_021397915.2 Tor tambroides
GTCTATGAACTGATTGTGGTGCATCAGAACAGCACATGGGAAGAGGCCTTGGAATACTGCAGACAAAACTACATTGACCTGGCCATAATAAACTCAGAAGACATTGAGGAAGAAGCAAAGATTAATAGCACAGTAGCTGATACAGAGGAAGTGTGGACCGGCCTGCGCTTTCTAGCTGGTCATTGGTTTTGGGTAAACGGAGCCGGTTTTGATTATAATGTCTGGTCTTCGGATGGAGGAGAGCTCCAGTGCCCTGCCATGAACCAGCGCTGTGGGGTTTTTGATAGAACACAGGGGGTTTGCCAACCCACAGACTGTGAGCGGAGACTCAACTTTCTCTGTGTCAAGGAGAAATACAAAGATTCATCTTAAAAGGTCAGCAGATGTGACACTTTATGAGGAGATTCTTGAAGTGTGCTTTTCAGAAACTTTCTTTGCTTTGCTTTTAATGGACGAACTTCATGATGAAATCTGTGACATAATGTTTTCCTAACACTATAGTCAACTTTAGCCAGATAGAAAGTACTGAAGCTTACGATATTCATGTAAAATGCATGCCAATATGCAGGTGTGCACATAAGTGGTGCACAGCTGTGCATACACGGCCAAAATGTTAAAAACGCACTGGATAAATATGTTGCTTATTTGTGTACCGACATGATTGACAGCTGTTAATGCACAATCACTGTTTTAGATCAACTAACTGTAATACTGTATGAGATTTCCATTCGAACTGACAGCATAAATCTAGGCAAAATTGTGAGATTTCATTCAGTGACGTGTTTCACTTGGCTAAAACAGACAACACACAGACTTATTTACCGGCAACCCGCCAAAATAAAAACTTCCTGATGTTAGGTTTGAAAATGTTGAAAATTTATATATATAAAAAAACAACAAAAAATGAACATAAAATAAATACTAGCATTGCAAATTGTACTAAAGTGTACTATAAAGTAATTGTATTTTTTTGAATACTTGCTTTTTATTTTAAAATATAATGGTATTATCACACATTATTTATTACTTTATTTAAAAAAAAAAAACTAAATACAGTGCAATAATACTTTTATTACTACTATCAATTATTTCATTTTTTTATACTTAATGGGTCACACTATGGCCCGGTTTCACAGGAAGGATTAGGCCATAGTTCAATTAGGACATTTAAGTAATTTTTTATAAACATGTTTAGAAAAAAACATTACTGGTGTGCATCTTGAGACAAAACAAAGGCACTGATATATTTTAAGATCAGTCAGTGCAAGTTTCTTTCAGTTGAAACAGCTAAGACTTACATTTTAGTCTGGGACTAGGCTTAAGCCTTGTCTGTGAAACCGGGGGTATGTACAGTGGGCACCAAACCAAATCTCAAGATGCTCTCATGAGAACCAGAATGAAAAATTTACGTGCACCCCTGCCAATATTTTCATGCGTAATACATCCCTTTTTAGACACACTTTTGTCTTTTCAAAACTTATATGTTTAAATTCTTTTTAGTATATAGGATACTATTATACTATGTTATATCTGATTTATCTTCTTTTGAAATCATTTCACTGGTGGCAGCAATGAAGTTCTGACACCATATAATTGCTTTCTTGGAGTAACAGTGAATTTTATTTAAAAATCTATTAATAACAATGACAATAATAATAATTTAAATGACTTTATAGGTTGTACTGAACAATGTTTTTAAGTAATTAAGTTAAGTAGTACTTAAGTAAGTAGGTTTTAGTAATAATCTATGAGCAAAAAACTATTTTTAATATGAATTAACATAAAGGCAAGATATCATTCTATTTGACCTTGGTTTCTTGTAGGCATACATAAAGAATGCCTAAAGTCCAGAAACAATGTTAATGTTGATAAACTTTAATGCTGAGTGTGCTCGCCTATCAATAATGTATCCAATGCCTGTAGTTCATTTTAACTTTTTTTTAAATAGAGTTCATTAATTGTGTGTTTGAATTGGACTGCAAATATTTGTAAATTATGCAAATGAATACCTACAGGAACATTGTTAATTAAAATATGGCATGTGCATGTTGTTCTAAGTTGTGTAGCCTGTGCTTAAACACAATAAAAAACAAAAATCACAGAAGATTGTTGTGACTACACTTAGATATTCATATTTGATCAGAAATAATTCTTGAAAATGATTTTGATTGTTTAAAAAAATCAGAAATGTGAAGTTTGCAATTGCATGTCCAATTTGTGTTGTGACTGATCACATGCTTAAATACTTATAATTGTACCATTAAACAAACAAACATAATTGTGTTTTGACACAGAGGAGTTCGACAAGCCACTCCACCTCCAACATAATACTCCTAAGGTTAAAATATTTGATGACCTGTACAGATAATTTCTCTGGTTAGTCATTCTTCAGTTTCTTATTCCAGCTCTCCAGACTCTCCTTCCTTTCCCTCAGCAAGAGTAGTACTGTTAAACTGGATCCTTCAAAACAAAGAGATGAAGACAATCAGCTGAAACGCTTCATGAAAATTTAAATGATTCTGTCTGATATTTTGTTTCGAATACATTGAAATTCAGATGTTTGTAAGGTTTTTAAGGCAAATCACATTATTTTACCTAATACAAGGAGAAGCAACCAACCCATAAGAATGTATGGGGAATAAATGTACACTGATGCAGGGACTTTAAGCCGCAACGAATCCATTCCTTCAGACTCAGACATGTACAGCAACATATGCAAAATGCTTATTCCTAAAATAACAGAAAAAGGACGAAAAGAGAATGTGATTAGTGACTGAAAGCTGACCAAAATATTTTACCCTACCAAGGTCCAATTTTCTGTAATGTTGAATGAAAGAAGCTGTGACTCTTTATCATGGTTGGGCATGCTGCAGCAGGATCATTCTTTCTCAGCGCATTTCCTGACTAACCTCTAAATACATTTGACATCAACATACTCTCCATAAGACAAGTTTGCTAACTCATTTCCGGCTGGCTCAGATCAGCTTTCAATTTTAAAAGACAATTTGTGCAGGCTCAGACAAGGCTGTGGTAACATTTCGAGCAACAATACTAAATTTACCATGTCAGACGGTAAGAGCAATGTTAAAGTCAGCAAACTCTGTTGTGCCGAGCAAGAAAAACAAAAAGCATAAATTATGTTTTAAGCTATGTTTAGGGGTGCTCCGATTGATCGGCTACCGATCATTATCGGCCACCGATCATTATTGGCCGATAATCGCTTGGGGACGTTTGATCGGCGGTCTCTAAAAAGGCCGATCTCAAAAAAACGATTTCAAGCTGATGATGCGCCTGCTGTGAGTGGTTTGGCACGACATGCAGCGCACTGTCTCAGTCTCTGTCCTCTGTATTTCTTCATTAAATAACTTGTAAAGTAATTTGATAACCTTATGTGAGACGTAATTTCACAAACAGCGTGAGTGAATCACTGTGCGCTCTCTCTCTTTCCCTCTCAAAATAGGCAAACCGCTTCAAATCATATCGCATCTGACTATAACCAAGCTGCACAGTCGACACAGGAACTGTCACTTACACAATCGAGGCAGGGTCGCGTCATCACTAAAGTTTATAAATTGCATTTCTTTTTAATTCTTGCCAGTGTTTAACTATTCAGCGCCCGCGCGCACTCGCAGCGCACACACACACACATACACTACTGTGCAAACGTCTTAGGCCATTAGTATTTTCACCAACAAAAAAATGGTTTTAATGCTTCAAGAGACCTACCTGCAAAGCTACCTGAAAAACTATGCGCAAGTGCACATGGGACAAAAGCTGTTATAAATGCATAGTTTGCTCACACCAAATGTTGATTTAATTTAGTTAATAGAAGTTAATTGATAAATAAAATCTATTTATAGCATTATTTCTGAAAGCATCCTCACTTTACAGCATTTTTACCCAAGTGCCTAAAACTTTTCACAGTACTGTAGCTTTGCAGGTAGGTCTCTTGAAGCATCTTGGAGACGTGGCTGCAGTTCTTCTGGATTTAGTCTGTCTCAGTTTGTTCTGTTTCTTCATGTCATTCCAGACGAACTGGATGATGATGAGATCAGATCTCTGTGTGGAGCACTGGCTGTTGTCAGACTCACTGGATTATTACAATTAATGGCAAAAATAATGTTTGGAAATGTAAACTGATATTTCCTGCTGAGACACTACAGAAAAAGATAGAAATAACTGATTTCAAACCATTTTTTCTTGGTGAAAATACTTGTGGCCTAAGACTTTTGCACAGTACTGTACATATAACGTCAGGTTCACATCACTCCGTTCGCAGTGCGTATGAGGTGCGCATTTTTTCCGCGCTCATGTTACTAATGGATTAAAGCGTTCACACTGCACACAGCTGCGGTCCAGCAGTGCGTTCCAGGAGCGATGTGTCTGCAGCAGTGCAGAGGTCGTTTCCACTGCACGCGCTAAATTAAAGTGACAGCGCATTGTTTGCAGTAAATATGAACATAGATTGACACAAAAATGTAGTAATAACACCATAAATGCATATAATTAAAGTCTACTGTGTTTCACAGTCAACACATATGGCTTTTTGGCTAGGTTTAAAGGGAAAGAGCACTTTTAGATAAACAAGGCAATAATAGATGGCACTCGTGGAGGTAGAAAAAGTTCTTTATGAACCACACGATTGCTCGTAATAAAGATTTAAATGCAAAAGGCAGTAGAGCTCACTGTTTTTGTCAGTGGTAAGCTTGTGATAACGTAAGAAAAGTAGTTTAAATGTTTTGCCACTTGAGCAACTTAATATATAAATCTAGAAGTAAATGCAAAAGTAAAAAGCACTGAATGATGTGATGCTTTGCTTATATGTGACCCGTGCTGGCAAAATGATTCGGAATGCGCAAATTTTCAAAAATGAGTTCTTCTTATTTTCACATTCTCCATTAAAATACCTTCAAAATGACATATGACTTGTTGGAATCGGACAAAAATGACTGAGCTACAGCCGTTTGAAGGCAATAGAGTCAGCAGATCTGATTTCGAGAAAAAACGAGTTAAAGATTCCAAAGCAAAATCACCAAGCAACATTGCATATTTTCCTCCAATCATTTTCTTAATAATAATTAATATATTATTAACCACAATATAGCTATTTTTTATTTTATCTTTGTTATTAAAAATAAGAACAAAGATGCAAATAAACAGTAGTTTAATCAAGAGCAGCGAATGATTCCGTCTTTTCTTTTAATGTATGATTAACATTGAGTCTGATCTATATTAAGACCTACTTTAATGCATTATCAAATATGTCACACATCAGATTTCCCCCCAACCATTAACTAAACGTTCATGTAAGACATAACAGATTATGATTGTGTGAATCTCGCCAAGACATATTTCGCAATAATGTACTTTATAAGGGAGATCGTGCTCTCGGGGAAAGGCACGTCTTATGAACGCTTTACAAATGTCAGTCAGCGCGATCGTTTTGTTTTCATGGGTTTGAAAATCATATTTCAGTGGTTTGGACTCATGCCATCGAGAATTCTAAATGAATATTCACAAAGCTGGAATGCTGCACTTTGCAACAATAGAGAAGCAGCAGCAGTCGTCCAGAAGCGAGCAGAGAAAAGGTACTCCTCTCAGAAAACGTACAAATAAAAATTATTTTAGATGTTTAATTACTATTTGGAGCATTGGGATCGCTAGAAGATGGCTTAATGAACTCATTTTTGTGAAAACCTCAAATTTGACCAAAACTGACATTTTTCACTTATTTTGCCTGTAGCTCAAAATTAGTCCGTGCCCATTCCGACTCATTTTGCCAGCATAGGTCACATATTTATTGTGTTTAAACACTTTTATGAAAGATTGTATTACTGTACTGTGTAAAAAAAAAAGAATCGCAAAGCTGAAAAAACATTTTCAGTGACAATGTTTGGATTTGGAATCAAAATAATGGAATAAATGTTGTGTTTGTGGTAAACAGCCACGGATCAGTTGCGGACTCCTGTGTGAGAGCACAATGAGTCAGTACTGCTTCTACACCACTTACGTACCGCACATGGACTGCATACACACTGCAAATGGAGTAGGACTGTGTGTGAACCTGGTGTAGGCCATCTCACATACAGTTCACGAAATCAGGCTTGCGCTGTGTGTAAGCTATTGCACGATTGCAAAAACAAAAATGCACTGCATGATCAAAAATTTAGGTAAAATAAATATATATTTTTGAAAAAATTCTAAAAAAAATGCCCCCTCAAATTAAAAAAATCCCGTCTCACAAGAGTCACCTAAGAGGGGAATTCATTTTCAAAAATGAAATTCAGGCCCTGAATAAATGTCTAACAATCCTAATTGGAGTATCACTATAAATAAATCTACATGACAAAAAGAAGGCTTTAAGAAATCGGTATCGGTGATCGGATGAACGGCCTCAAAAATCCTGATCGGAGCACCCCTAGCTATGTTATGTTTGAAACATAAGATACATGACAATTATTGTAATTATTAATTATTTTATTGTTTCTAGAGGACATGAAGACTCAATTTAGACATTAAAAATTATTCTCCTTAGAAAAATAGAATTTGTGGTCAAATTTCTTTTCATAAAAATGTTAAACATACAGTAGATGAAAAAACTGTTAGAAATATTTTATATATGCATAGATGGATTTTGTTTATATAATAATTACTTTCAGAATAATACACTATTTGTTTAAAGATGGGCAAAAGTGATATTAAAACTATAAAAAAGAGAGCATTCATTTTCTAGGTTTTATCTCATATTTTATAGGGGTATTGTTATGTTTATCCTTTTTATCTATAGTGTCTACAAAACAGGTAAAAACATATGCAGTCCTAATGTCCCCTAATGACTTTTGAAAAAATAATAATTAAAATTAGCGATTAAAAAATCATATTATGCTTTGACCCCTTAATTTATATTAAGCTAGCTGGCTGATCCCCAACCAGCATTAGGAAAGATTATGTGATGGCCATTTAAGTTTTTCCCAAACTCTCAGAATATTATCCAAAATAATATTATCTTAATCATAATCACATTGTACCTTCTGTGACCGCAGACAGCAAGTACACTGGGACTGAGAGTGTTTGATGAACCCATAGCATTTTAAAATATGGTGTGCCTATAAGGCAAAATAACTCATGTGGATACCTGTAGGAAAAAAGCTAATCACAATATTACAGACATAATGCTCTGCTCAAAAACCTACATTAGATCTTGAAACAGTGAATTTACCAATAAGTGTTTCTAAATGTTATTATAAAGAGAATCTGAATAAAGACAACCTTCAAAATTACTCATAGAAGCCTGCATGCAAACATGAAAGACTCAAACCTTAGAAGGCCCAGTATATTCCACAGATAAAACTGCACACACACAATCGGTTTACTCTGAAACTCCTCCAGACTGATGAGGACAAACAGAAGGACATTTCTCTCCATTACCTGTAAATGGAAAACTGCATTAATAAACAATAAATAATAAATAATTCAGGTTGCTTAAAACCAATATAGCCCTACAGCTCTAAAACGGACACACTTTATAAAAAAAAAATAAAAAATAAAAAAGTACTTCCTTACACACAAAATCATATGCACTTCTTTCTGACTGAATCATGATTTATGGCCAGAATTGGGGAAATATTTCATAATATCACAAAAAACAGGAATAGGAAGATTTTTGAAAGTAAGAAAAATAAATGAGAGAGAAGAACATTTGTGTAAATGAGCTCTTTTATATATTTCTTAGGTGCAGTTGTGCAAATTCAAGTTTTGTAAATGCTGTAAATATGGTGTTTAGACTTTACCTGCATAAAGCGAGGGAAAAGCCTGCACTCCCCAAAACCATCTGCAATATGAAACAGTTCTAACAAAGACAGAAGCTGGCAAGCAGCCATCATAACGCCCACAAAATAGAAGGTGCCAGCCTGGGCATCTAAGAACAAAACACAAGTTATCAGAAGAGGTCTGTGATTAATTAATGCAATAAAACTGCAATCTTTATGAACAGTCTAAATCCAAGTAGACATATTTTAAGCAATTTCACTTGATTATATCCATTAAAAATGCAAACTAATATATTTAGCTCTGATATGGAAGTCAAGAGCTCTTTCATAAGAGTGCTCTGCTTTGGTTGTTACACAACTCTTAACAGCCACTTGAATAGTTATCCACTTGAATATCAACATCCTGGGTACGAATGGTACAGATGTAAATAAACTGTGGGTTTGTTTAACATTCCAGATTATTTACATTAGCACTTCAAAAGAGAGCTCTTAACTGTTGCTTACCTTCACCAAAAGAGAGAAATCTGGCTGTCATATTCGCAAAAATCCATGTGTGTCCACAGAACTGAAGCAAGTTGTATGAAAACAGATATGTGAGACTGAGGCTCTTTAATGTGTTGTGACATCGCTGTAGCACCTCAGTTCAAGTGGCACATAAACCGATCATCTCTACCTCTTTGCTAGTTATAACATGAAATAAACATGAATGAACATCAGAAGGTCTCTTGCGGAAAAACGTCAATACACACCATTTTTCAAGTTCAACTCCACTGACTTTAATCTACTCTCCTGTCTGGTTTTTTTGTCGGACAAATATGGCATTATGATCCGTCAGATCGCCTGTCAATCAATTGACCCTTTGCAAAAATACATCGCAGAGCAAAGAGGAAACTGACAATGTGTCAACAGACAAGACAGAGTAAGTTATTTATGGTATGAAACGGGCGATTCTAGGATTTTCATTTTAGGGGGGCTCAGCCCCCAATGAGGGTATAATTATAAAAAATAAATATTTACAAAAAAAATGTATTAATAGGGTAGGATGGTACACTAAACTTATTGCAGTATTCCACTGTATTGCATAGATGGGTATAACATACGAGTACTGAATAAGCCAAATACAAGTCTACCTGATCTCTCTCTCACACACACACACCCGTTTACTGTACAAACCAAAAATGTTACTGTTTGCATTACTAGTACAAATCTCTTTCTATGCTCAAGTACAAACAGAAAAATGTAAACATAAAACATCATATCACTTTAAACTTACACTGACTATCCATATTAGCAATATAAACAACACAGCTATAAGGCTGGACAATGGATTAAACTATGTGGGTGCTGTGATTCACTTTCAAAAGTAAAAAAAAAAAAGCAAAATTGAAGCAGTCTGTGAGAAGGACACACACAATGTTTCAATCTCTGTCAATCACTCTGATATGCAATTAAAATGAGTGCACTGACTGAGTGCTGTCTGTCACTGTCTTTAATCATTTCTATGCATAACTGTATGGTAGTTAATGCCACATGCACTGTAATATTATGTTCTATATTGAAAGCTAAATTTTCAAATGAAAATAGCAATAACGTGATCGTTTTATAAAGTATGCGTTCATATGTGTTAAGGGCTTTCGCTGAAGGAAACAGCTGTGGTGTGATGAGTGGTGAATGCAGCGAAAACTTTACAGTAGATTGGAAACCGATTGCTCTCCCATGACTTTTTGTAAACTGTATTTATGAAAAAGAACTGCATAGATGTAGATATTATAACAGTCTATCGATAAACACACACCTTGTCCTCTCCTCTGCGCCACCGCAGCCTGCGGATTGAAGAACGCGCAGAAAGATGGGGAGGAGCCGAAGTCTGCTGCAGTTTTCATTTGAAATTTAAAGGGGAAGAATCGCAAGATTTTTAGGGGGCTGAGCAGAAATTTAGGGGTGCTAAAGCCCCCCTAAAATGGCCTAGCGACACCCATGGTATGAAACAAGATCTCAGCTTGCAAATTTTGTCATTTTGTAAGGAATTCAAACGATGAATACGTTACCAGTGTTTCCCACAGACTTGGACTATATTTGTGGCGGCATATATGCAAATTCATTCTCTGCCAGCAGGAGGCGCTTTTAGAGCTCGGAGAAATAGCGGTTTCCCGGTAACGCTGTACACAAATTAGCGCTCCACTCACAAACACTGCTTTATCAGACATTATATACAAGATGAAATGAAAATGACATCCAAAATTTTCTGAAGACAGTCCGTTTCCTTCAGAAATGCAGTGATATAAAGACACCCGTACTGTGTTTCGATTTTGAAACGTGCAGTGCTTGTTTATTCAACGAAGTAAAAGCTTTCTGAAAAATCTATTTGGCGGTCAGTTTTGATATTGTGGCAGGCCGCCACAAATAAATCAATGTATGGGAAACACTGCATTACAGTACATAAAATTTCACCTACCACATAAAGAGTAAGGAGAGATGACTGAGGACGATGAGAATGATTTGCAGATCCTGAGCACCATGACAAGCATCTGATCTTGTAAAATGTGTGGTAAGTACTGCCGCTGCATAGTATAAACAGTACGTGCGATCGCGAATCTCGAAAGTGAAACTAAAAAGCCATCGTGCATTCAAAAGCAGTTTCAATGCCAGGCATAATAGCGGCTCCCTGATGCCCGCAATTTTATATACTGTATGATTACCTGATGATAAAACTGCGAGAGAAAGTATTGAAATATATATTTATCTCTCCCATCCCCTGTTATTACCTTTAAAAGTTCCACATAATTACAGGGCCGGCGCAGGGCATTCGCGGGTGCATGCCCCCCCCCAAACGAGTTACTGTGCCCCCCACTTTCCATCCGCTCCCCTCCTTGCAGTACGTGACTGGCATAAAGTTGGCTTGACGTTGGACGTTCGATATTCGCATATTTAGGGACCGTCTCTAAAGTTACATCCGATATTGGTATACATTTTTCTAACTTCAATAGCATATGAGCAGAATAACTTACAGTCATAAAAACAACTGTAAACTGTTCATCTAGGTGTCAACTATAATGCACACCTTTTACATTTTTGATATTTATTAAAATCTACTGTAAATCATATGTAAAAATTGCTATTTTTTCACAACCAAATGGCCTCAAACGCAAATTTAAAGCTCAATAGCATTTGAGGAGAATGACTTGCAGTCATAAACTGTAAACTGTTCATCTAGATGTCAACTATAATGCACACCTTTTACATTTTTTCTTATTTATTAAAATCTACTGTAAATCATATGTAAAAATTGCTATTTTTTCACAACTGAATGGCTTCAAACGCAAATTTAAAGCTCAATAGCATTTCAGCAGAATGGCTTGCAGTCAGAAAACAAACTGTAAACTGTTCATCTAGATGTCAGCTATAATGCACACCTTTTACATTTTTGATATTTATTAAAATCTACTGTAAATCATATGCAAAAAAATGCTATTTTTCACTACTGAATGGGCTCAAACGCAAATTTAAAGCTCAATAGCATTTCAGCAGAATGACTTACAGTCATAAAACAACTGTAAACTGTTCATCTAGGTGTCAGGTATAATGCACACCTTTTACATTTTTGATATTTATTAAAATAAACTGTAAATCATATGTAAAAATTGCTATTTTTTCACAACCGAATGGCCTCAAACGCAAAATATGCCATAATTTAAAGCTCAATAGCATTTGAGGAGAATGACTTACAGTCATAAAACAAACTGTAAACTGTTCATCTAGGTGTCAGCTATAATGCACACCTTTTACATTTTTTTTATTTATTAAAATCTACTGTAAATCATGTAAAATGCTATTTTCCTTCGAATGGCCTCGACGCAAATTTAAAGCTCAATAGCATTTGGGGAAGAATGACTTACAGTCTCAACAGCTTCATAAACTGTTCATCTGAGTGTCCTTCCTAATGCCACCTTTTACATTTTTTTAATTTATTAAAATCTACTGCAAATCATATGTAAAAATTGCTATTTTTCACTTCCGAATGGGCTCAAAAGCAAAATATGCCATAATTTAAAGCTCAATAGCATTTCAGCAGAATGACTTACAGTCATAAAAACTGCCGTAAACTGTTCATCTAGGTGTCAACTATAATGCACACCTTTTACATTTTTGATATTTATTAAAATAAACTGTAAATCATATGTAAAAATTGCTATTTTTTCACAGCTAAATGGCCTCAAACGCAAAATATGCCATAATTTAAAGCTCAATAGCATTTGAGGAGAATGACTTACAGTCATAAAACAAATTGTAAACTGTTCATCTAGGTGTCAGCTATAATGCACACCTTTTACATTTTTTTTAATTTATTAAAATCTACTGTAAATCATATGTATAGCATATAGCATTTTTTTTGCATATGATTTACAGTTTATTTTAATAAATATAAAAAATGTAAAAGGTGTGCATTATATTTGACACCTAGATGAGCAGTTTACAGTTGTTTTTTTTTATGACATATCGTCTCCTCAAATACTATTGGCTTTTATTCTTATTTGAGGACGACCGATTTATGAAAAATAGCAATTTTTACATATGATTTACAGTAGACAATAAAAAAAAAATGTAAAATGTGTGCATTTGACGTAGATGAGCAGTTTACACAATTTATGACTGTAAGTCATTCTGCTCATATACTTATTGAGCTTTTTTAAGTATGGCATATTTTGCATTTGAGCCATTCGTATAATTTTACATATGAGTTGAAGTTAATAAATATCAAATGTAAAAGGTGTGCATTATGTGACACCTAGATAATTTAGTTCTGGCAGTTTTTATGACTGTAAGTCATTCTGCTGAAATGCTATTGAACTTTTAAATATGGCATATTTTGCATTTGAGGCATTTGAGTGAAAAATAGAAATTTTTACATATGATTTACTGTAGATTTTAATAAACAAAAATGTAAAGGTGATGCATTATAGACGACACCTAGATGAACAGTTTACAGTTGTTTTTATGACTGTAAATCATTCTGCTAATTACTATTAACTTTTCATACGCCCAACGCGTTTAACCGACCATTTAGTGAAAAATAGCATTTTTGCATATGATTTACAGTTTATTTTTAATAAATATCAAAATGTAAGGTGTGCATTACTAGTGATTTTCAAAATGAACAGTGCACAATTTGTTTTATGGCTGTAAGTCTACTCACTCAAATCTTTATTGAGCTTTAAATTTGCGTTTGAGAGCCATTCGATTGTGAAAAAATAGCAATTTTTACATGATTTACGAGTAGACACAATAAATAAAAAAAAAATGTAAAGGTGTGCATTATAGTTGGCACACCTATTAATGAACAGTTCACGGCAGTTTTTATGACTGTAAGTCGATTTTCTGCTGAAATGCTATTGAACTTTTAAATTATGGCGCCGAGCCATTCGAGAAGTGAAAAAATAGCAATTTTTAGATGTGATTTATAGTAGATTTTAATAAATTTTAAATGTAAAAGGTGCATTATATGACACCTAGATGAACAGTTTACAGTTGTTTTTATGACTGTAAGTCATTCTGCTGAAACGCTATTGAGCTTTACATTTGCGTTTGAGGCCATTCGGTTGTGAAAAATAGCAATTTTTACATATGATTTACAGTAGATTTTAATAAATAAAAAAAATGTAAAAGGTGTGCATTATAGTTGACACCTAGATGAACAGTGTACAGTTGTTTTCATGACTGTAAGTCATTCTGCTCATATGCTATTGAAGGTAGAAAAATGTATACCAATATCGCATGTAACTTTAGAGACGGTCCCTAAATATGCGAATATCGAACGTCCAACGTCAAGCCAACTTTATGCCAGTCTGAAACGTGATGGATTTCGAAAGCGAAAGTGAAACTGATAAAACAGCTCACATAAGAAAGCGATTAGCGAGCGTCAGCAACTGCACGCGATCACAGATTGCACGCTTCCCACCCGAATTTAAGTTCAACCATGGTGCAAGTACGTGCCTAACAGTGGAGAACGATATAGTTTGATTTTTTTACCAAGAACCATTGCACCCCTAATATGAACCGATCATCTTTTCATATTTACATAAAGCACGAAATAAACATGAATGAACATCAGAATGTATTTTATTTCAACTGCGGAAAGACGTCAGTACACACTTTTTCAAGTTAATCTGCTCCTTGTTTGTTAATCTGGTTTGTTTGCCGGAAAAAATGGCGGATATAGATTGGTCAGATCGCCTGTCAATCAAACTCTTTGCGAAATTGAGGTTCATCTCCCTATACTTCTAGTTACTTAACTGTCAACAATCTTAAAGGCAAAATGGAGACTACATTTTTTTTGTTCTTGTTTATTTGTTATTTCTAAATAATCCATAATAAAGTGATAATGACTTGTCAATGTGAGTCGGACATCTTGGAAAGCAATCAAGGGAAGCACTGTTGCTATGGTTACCTCAGGCAATGGCAACTTTTGTTCACTACACTGAAAACAACGTTGAAAGATTTTGATTTCTACGTAAACATAAGCTTTAGTAGCACAAGTATTTCCTTAAAAGTGAAAGTTTAAAGCCTGAAAATGGAGTAGGGGGGGTCACATACCTCCTCCACTTTCTCCCCCCATTTTAAAAAATCCTACTTTTCACTTTAAAACAATAAAGAAAAGTAATGAAAACAATACTCACTAGTTTTAATCAGTTATGATCTCCTCTCGACTGTGTAACAGAACTTCTATAACTTGACAACATTATAACTTGATAACTAAATCTATAACTTGATCATTTAACACGATGCGTGCTTTCATTCCACCTGCAACCGTTTTATGGCGTTGCGGTTTTAGAATTGAACTTTTAGAACGCGCCCCGTGCGTTAACTTGAGTCCCATTCCACTGAGCTTTGTTTTGGGACAACACACACACCCTAAAAGCTTTTAGAATATTTTGTTTTATTTGTTTTCCCATTTTTGGTACAAAGCTAGACTTTCGTTGTAGTAATGTTGCATCTGGGAAAACGACAGCGAGTCAGCGACTAACACAGCTGAAAAATCCCCATGTGCTTTTTTACATCTGATATAGGCTACCGATAGGACAGAATGTTTTGGGTTAAGCTGCGCGCTAAAGAGCGACATGATTACTGCTGAATGATGTCGACAATGTACGCCGATTGAACGATACTGATATTTACCTCATTCCTCCCAAGCTTCCGTGGTGATGAGACAAAATAAGACATTTAGAGTAAAAGCAAATGTGTGAGGAAGTTCTGATCACAAAACTCCCCCTCTGACGTCAAAAGGGCAGATCTTTCCCAACACACACTGGAAACGTGTATTTTTACGTTAGACTCATACGGTACGAGTACTTATCAATATTTTAGTCTTTTGCAGTAGTTTTTGTTAATTTACTTGCAATATAATGACACTTCTAATCATATTTTTTATTTCATTTTTTTCCAGTTTTTTTTTTTTTGTTAAAATAGCTCAAGATAATTGTTATGGTTTAATACAAGTGTGTGAATAAAACTTGTACGTTAATAATTTGCATTAGTAGGTACAATT
This sequence comes from Tor tambroides, assembly GCA_021397915.2. Taxonomy (NCBI): domain Eukaryota; kingdom Metazoa; phylum Chordata; class Actinopteri; order Cypriniformes; family Cyprinidae; genus Tor; species Tor tambroides. The sequence goes on from JAFVLL020019785.1 coordinate 15,313, forward strand.
AAATCAGACACTTTTATCCAAAGTGACTATCAAATTTGAAAAAATAAATAAATAAAAATCCTACAGGAGCCAACAGTATAACCACTGTGGTGATAATTATTTTAAAAAATTATTTTAAAAAAGCAGAAGACATGCTAACCCATATAAGATGTCACTGTTTTTACATATTTAGAGGAATTTGTATCTCAGACGCAACCTTCAGTCCAATCTGAATTTGTCCAATTTGCCTGTCAAATTTTAAGATTCTTTACTTCATTGTGGAAAATCGTGGGCCTCATGCAAATGGGTAAACAGATGACCTGAATTCACCCTATTTACACATCTTTAAAATTATTAACATGTTTTTATGGGATTTGAACTTTTAGCTGCTGTAACAACATTTGTGTGAAGGGTGTTTAGGTAAATGCTTGCTAAAGACAAAACTCACATTGTAATTTGGGTGCAAAACATGTTTTTATTGCCTCAACACTTGTATAATTCCTGCATGAACAGGAAAAAAATCAGATGTTCAAGAAAATACTTGTTTATTTAACAAAACAATGTGTTCCCATATAGTAATCAAACTGATACCAGTACACTTCTGACACCTTCATCAACCCTTACCCATACCACCAAACCTGTCCTTAAACTTACCTGTATCACACCTCAATAACAGCAAAAATGCAAAAAGCTTTTAAGCATTGTATGCGTCCGTTAAAATCATTTGTACATTTTCAAGAAGTGCATAATTTTAATGAAATGTCTAATGACATTTGGAAGCATTTTATTATATATTAAAATAAGCACATTATATCAAATTACTAGTTATTTGAATACATATTAAATAATGATCTGTTAAGCATCATACAATGCTTGTTAATGACTTGTTTGTGAACGTTATTATGAAGCATTACCACCTTCTTTCATCTGTTAATCAAAAAGTGCAAATTTGGAAGAATGTTTACACTGAGCTGTTAAACTTTAAAAATCGCATAAAAGCATCATAAATTTCATCGTTAAACCTCACGTACTATATTCCAAGTCTAAAATGTTTGATTCACTTTCTTGATTGAAGCAAGAAAGTCATAAATCCTGGCATTCAAAGGGGATGAGGGTGAGAAAATGGCAGAATTTTCATTATTAGGCGATTTTTTCCCCCTTACAATACAGATGGAATTCTATTCATTCAGACAGAAATTCTAAACATGAAAACATGACTCTTTATGACATGCACCTACCCTGTATTGTAATAAGAGTAAAAATACATTTGTTTAAAGGGATTAACATTCTTCATTCTTCCTCCCTTGTTTAATTCAGCTTGCCTCGCTTGGGTCTTGTCCTTCAAAAGATATTTGGTTATGCAATACTTGAGCCAAATTGTTTTATTGGTCTGTTTTTATGATTTAAATCATCTGAGAGGTGGTGAAAAGTCAGCGTTCTCCTCAAATAAATGTGAAGCACCATTCACATCTTCAGGAGATTTCGGCCGAGCTTACGGACACATATTTCTCTTTTTGAGGTTTGTCACTTTAACAGCACTTTATATATTTTTATGAATTTTCTTTCTTTTTTTGGTAAGGACTGGTCTGCACTTTACAGCCAGATATAAGGCCTGGAGAGCTGCTGTGCCCTGCCATGAATCAACATCATGGAGCTCTGGATAAAACAAGAGAAGGTTTGGAAATGAATAAATATTGTAGTCAGTCTTCAATAAATAAAGATAATGGTCTTTCAACAGACTGAATGCTACCTTTTTACTGTCAAAAGAAATCATTCTTAAATACTGTGAATGCTAAATATGATGTTTACAGTTTTGAAAGAAATTGAACCAGCTGGAGAGTGTCTTTCATAGGATGTTGTGGATGAATGGAAAACGTACTCGTTTACTATCGTAACCTCGGTTCCCTGAGATATGGGAACGAGTTCTGCGTCGTAAGACGCTTGTATGGGAAAAACTCTTTTTTCCTCTTCCACTGAAGCCTTTTCAATCACGCAGTGAAACTGCATGTCCATTGGTTCGTGCAGTGCTATAAAAACGAACCAATGGCTCGGCGGCGCTGAAGCGCGAGCCTAACCAAGCTGTATTCCCATCCTGGCCCCGCCAATGGTGGGAGCGTCTGGCTATATAAGCGGCAACTCTGTCTTGCCGCATCTAGATTCCTGTGAATGACGACTGAGCGTGCAGCTCATAGCACGGCCAGGAACGCAGTACTCGTTCCCATATCTCAGGGAACCAAGGTTACGATAGTAACTGAGTACGTTACCTTTCGATATTCCACTCGTACTGCGTCTGTAAGACACTTGTATGGGAACCAGTACAATCACGCCGTGCTATGACAGGGAACGACTCAAACCCATGACTCACGTGGGAGTAAGACCCAGGGGAGTTAATAAAGTACACCAAGCACAGGCTAAGCCATCAGGGTCTTCCGTGGCCTGGGTGTCGTCTCGTATATTTGACACCTGGTGTCCATATAATATGGACTGTCCAAGTGAAGGAGGGACTTGAACAAAGTTGGTCAAGTGAACCCATAAGACTGTTTAGCTAGCCGGAGGTGGCGAACTAAGCAGAAAGGACTCTGGCCTGCAAGGCAGGGATGTCCAGGTTGTAAAACCTTACAAACGGCGAGGACCAGCCGGCCGCCTCACAAATTTCCGAAATGGACACCCCCCTGGACCATGCCCAGGAGGAGACAATGCCTCTGTTGGAATGGGCTCTGACTCCAATGGGGCACTGCAAGCCCAAGGAGGAGTGTGCTAGGGTGACAGTATCCACTAACCACCTGGAAAATTCTTTGCTTCATAACAGGGCGACCTTTAGCGCGGTTACCGAAGCTGACAAGAGATTGTTCTGATCTCCTGTATGAGGCAGAATGTTCGATGTATACCCTCAGGGCCCTGACGGGGCAGAGCAGGGACAATTCCTGGTCACCCATTGAAGGGGAAAACGCAGAAAGGTGCTATGACCTGGGCTCTGAACGGAGTGGAGAGCACCTTAGGTACATAACCCAGCCTTGGTTTCAGGACGACCTTGGAGTCGTTAGGCCCGAATTCCAGGCAAGCAGGGTTGACAGAAAGGGCCTGTAGGTCTCCTACTCGCTTAACCGATGCCAGTGCTAACAGCAGGGCGGTTTTAAACGAGAGCGATCTCAGGCTCGCGGATTGCAATGGTTCAAACGGAGGGCCTCTCAAGGCCCTTAGCACGGTTGGTAAGTCCCAAGGTGGAACTGTACGAGGGCGAGGGGGGTTCATCCTCCTGGCGCCTCGTATAAACTGGACCACCGCACTATTTCTGCCCACCGATCGACCAGCAATAGGGGCATGAAAAGCCGCTATGGCTGAAGCGTAAACCTTGATGGTGGATGGGGAACGCTGTTTATCCAGCATCTCCTGCAGAAACGAAAGAACCACTGATACCTCAGAGGTAACCGGATCTAAGTCGCGGTCTTGACACCAAGCCGAGAAAATAGACCATTTCAAAGCATAGAGGCGTCTGGTGGACGGGGCTCTAGCTTCTGCCATAGTGTTTAAGACACGCTCTGGGAGGCGGAAAGGCTCCCGTTGAGCGGCCACACATGCAGGGCCCATAACTCGGGCCGTGGATGCCACAGCGTGCCGTTCGCTTGAGAGAGGAGGTCCCGTCTCAAGGGAATGGGCCACGGGGCTGCTTCGAGCAGCTGGAATAACTCCGACACCCACGGTTGGTTCCTCCAGAGGGGGGCTATTAGAAGAAGCCTGTGCTGACTCGCCTGAGTACCTGCGGTAGCAGAGCGATTGGAGGGAACGCATAGAGCGGGAGACTGGGCCACTCGTGGGCCAGGGCATCCGTGCTCTTTGTGAAATAAATTGGGCAATGAGAGTTGTCTTCGGAGGCAAAGAGGTCTACTTGAGCTCTGCCAAAGACTTCCCAGATTCTCTGAACCGCGAGCGGGTGGAGCGTCCACTCTTCTGAGGAGACGTTGTTCCTTGACAACATGTCTGCTCCTTGGTTCATTTTGCCCGGCACATGCGTCGCCTTCAGTGAGCGCAGATTGGTCTGAGCCCAAACAAGAAGGCCTTTTGCCAGCATGCAGAGGCGCTTCGGGTGATTTATGTATGACACCACGGACCTGCTGTCTGAGCGTATTAGCACATGGTGTCCCCTTATGTCCGGTAGGAAGAAATGACAGGCACGGCACACTGCTAGCATTTCTAGGCAGTTGATGTGCAGACCCGACTCCTCTTCGGACCAAAGACCGAAGGTCGGTTTGCCCTCGCACAGTGCTCCCCAACCCTTGTTGGAAGCATCTGTCGTGACAACCTTCCTTCTGTGCGCCGTGTCTAAGATCACACCCTGCTTCAGCCAGAGGGGGTCCCTCCAACGGGTCAGGGCTGATACACAGGCCCGAGTCACCGTTATACGATGGCGTCCGTGACGCCAAGCCGCAAATGGAACCCTCTGCTTCAGCCAGAACTGGATGGGCCGCATATGAAGCAGGCCCAACTGAAGTACTGGCGAAGCTGCTGCCATAAGGCCCAGCATTTTCTGGAAAGCCTTGAGCGAGTGGGTGGCCCCCTCCTTGAAGGAGGCCGCACGGCGCTGAATCGTCATGGCTCATTCCGCTGAGACAGTTGCTGTCATCTGCACCGAGTCGATAACTGTCCCCAGGAACGAAACTCGTTGGCTGGGAGACAGTACGCTCTTGGCAAAGTTGACCCTGAGCCCCAGGCGATCTAAGTGGCTGAGGAGAAGGGTCCTGTGCGACGTTGAAACTGCCTCTGACTGGGCCAGAATGAGCCAGTCGTCGAGGTAGTTGAGGATGCGGATTCCCATCTGTCGCAGAGGGGAGAGAGCCGCATCCATGCAACGCGTAAAAGTGCGGGGAGCCAGGGACAACCCAAACGGGAGGACCTTGTATTGGTATGCCACCCCCTCGAATGCGAATCTCAAGAATCGTCTGTGATGGGGGGCTACCTGGATGTGAAAGTATGCGTCCTTCAGATCCAGTGACATGAACCAGTCCCCTGGGCATATTTGCGAGAGGATCTGCTTCAATGTGATCATCCTGAACGACCTTTTTACCAGGGCGTGATTCAGGAGTCTGAGATCTAGAATAGGTCGCAGGCCACCATCTTTTTTGGGGACGAGGAAGTAGCGGCTGTAGAAGCCTGACTCGCTCTGGGCTGGAGGAACGATTTCTATGGCTCCCTTTACCAGCAGATTCATCACCTCTGCGCGCAGGACTTGAGCGTCCTCGCTGCGCACTGTGGTGGCGACCACACAGCAGAAGCGTAGTGGTCTTCGAGCAATTGGAGTGAATAACCTTGTTTTATCGTAGCCATTACCCACTCTGACACACCGGGGATGGCCTACCAGGCCTCGGCTTGTGTGGCAAGAGGTTGAATAGGCTCTACAGACTGGCTGCATAAGGGCAGGACACTTATGGTAGGCAGAAGAGGATATTTGCTCTCTTTTTGAAAATGTATGTGTTTTATTTTGTCCGCTATCACAGCGGTCGGACTCCCGGGCGCTAGAGCGGGCCCGTGGGGAACCAATAACACACTTCCTTCTGTACCCAGTGCTGAGCGGGGTGACGAGGCACATTAGAGGCTGCTTGCGGGGTGGTCCGGCGGTAGCGAGACTCGGGCCCCTCCTCTTTCTGCCTGGTTGATCAGGAGGACTTCTGAGGCGCCGGATCCAAGGCAATCTCAGGCCGGGGTCCTTGGCGCTTCGGGAAGCGCCAAGGATATCCATTTTCTGGATATCCATTTTCAAACCTATCCATTTTCTGTAACTGATTTATGTTTTTCTTCTGTTAATTGTGTACTGCCTTGTCCTATAACATATAAACAACATTTGCAGTTTGTTTTCTCTCTCTCTCTCTCTAAATTTGCTTGGAAGTGTGGCATTTTCCTTTGTGTGTTGAAAGATTTGTTTAATATTTGCAATTTATTTAGCCAAATACTTTCATTGGTCAGAGCTACTGATGTATATCAAGAGGTGTGGTAGCATGTGTAATAGAGTGAAGGTGATCTTCATCTGAGTGTGCAGGGAGGCTGCATTGGGAGATCAACTATGGATGTGGAGACTATGATCATGACACTCCTTTTTTGGAGTCTCTTTGGACTGAACTCCAGTTATACGCACTTTTTTGTCAATGACAAAAAGAAATGGCGAGATGCACAGGACTACTGCAGAAAACACTACGATGACCTGTCCACTTTCACCAGTCAAGACTTACAAACCTTCAGTCAAAACTCAGAAATCCCAGGTGAATATTTCTATTTCGGGCTTAAGAGAGATACTCAGAACTCAGGGTGGTTGTGGTCTAATGGCGCACCTGCAACAATTAACGAATGGGATGTTAATCAAGGATCTGGCCAAAATCAAGACTGTGGGGCAATAAGTAAAATCACTAAAAAACTGCATGATTTTGAATGTGATGAAAAATTAACATTTTATTGTATGATGGACTTAGACCTAATCCATGAGAACAAGACCTGGGAAGAGGCTCTGGACTACTGCCTAGAACACAACACTAGCCTGTCTAGTTTGAACTCTAAAAAGATTATGGATATAGCAGTGAATATGGCTAAAGAAGCCCAGACGGTTAACATCTGGATTGGCCTGCGCTTCCTGATGGCCCATTGGTTCTGGGTGAATGGAGGTGATCTTGAATACAAGGTCTGGTCTGAGGAGGGACAGATGACAGGGTGTCCTGCCATTAATCAGCACTGTGGAGCTCTGGATAGAGAAAGGAAGGTTTGGACCCCCAAAAACTGTCAGGAGAGACTCAATTTTTTCTGTTCCATAAGACGCAGATAAATACATTGTTTTATTGGTAATGTTAGATGTTAACTTCATGACTAAGCAACTGGCAAAATATTGCAAGAATAAAGTTAACATAGAATTTTAAAAACATATATAATGTTATAAGATCTTTCTTTTTTTTGGGGGGGGGGGGGTGTTTTTTTCCAGCTTTCAATTTATTTCAATAGAGTAGTTGCAGTCTGCTCTTATAAAAACACAGACCAAACACACACACAAACATAAAAATCATATACATCACAAGTATGTTATTATATTACAGCAAATGTTTAGTTTATGCATGACTGATTATTTTATTACTGATTAAGACACTTAAAAGCATGATTTGAGCTTGTATTGTATGCAGCTTGTTACTGTATACCCTCTACTGGCAATTAGGAGAATGCAGCTTTTGTTTTGTCCTACTGGTTACACTCTGAAAAGTCAAAGTGCATACATTTGTATGAATGTATGTACCCCAATCCATGTATTGTTCGATATTATTCGCTATATAGAAAATTAAATTGTGTATATAAAATTCATTTATTGTTAACCATGTTATAATTTATCTGCAATAATAAGAAATAATATAATAAAAACATGTTTGTTTGGCTGGCATTACCTACACATTATTACATGCATCACTATGTAAATGACCTGAACAACATGCTGCTGTTGCTTTGTGCCTCATCAATATGTAAACAATACATCTATTTTTTTTTCCTAATGTTGCATAAGTAGAATTAAATGCATAATTATGAAGGGAAGCTAATAAAAGGATTCAAGAGAATTATTGAAGAATATTCTGAAAATATACTAGAATATAATTTTATAGCTATAATAGTTCAAATTTGTATGTCAGTATGTTTCCACTGACTGTGGTTTTATGCGATTTAATTTCCTCATTCCTCATCATTCCTTTTCAATAAATGGAATTCAAGAAAAGTGAAACAGCTCGTGCGTTTATGAGCACGTGTGATGTACAAAATATGTTTAACACTGTCAGTAAGCTGTCAGTAGGTCTATCAAGAATGTGTCAAATAAAGTATGTTTAAAGCTTTCTGTCAGTGCAGAATTGTTCTGATTTTATTTCTATTTCTACTTTATTTCTGACACCTTCTCAGTGTCATATTTAGAGTAAACAAATCTTATTTGCATACGCAGCAGCATTTTACCTGTCAAACTGAATTTTTGTCTTTCAGTTAGTTTTAAGGTTAACAATATATCTGCATTGTCTGATTTGCAAAACGAGTTTCAGTCACAGAGAGTAATGTGATTTACAGAGTAATATGAAGTACTTAATCTGCTCAATGAGATCTATATGTGTAACGTATGAATACGTGCAAGTATGTGTGAGCTATACATCAAGTTTTCTGACAGTTTTCCAAGGGGCGCCGTAGAGCCCCTGTGCCACGCCCGGGTCCCAGCCTCTGCGGCGTCCATCTCTTAACCTATGTTGTCTGTTAATTATAATAAATATAACAGAATGAGAAACTTAGCTTGACCTGAAATGCTTAGATGGAATTTCTAATGTGCATTAAAAAAATTCTGCAGTGTTAAAACACTATTTTACAACTGTAACACAGCTGTAACAACTTAAGTTTACTTAATTAAAATGAGCTAATACAACACAATTCTTTTGCATTTTGCCTCAATTTAATTGTGTATGCTTTCTCTACATTTGCTTAATTGAGTGTAAATTTAATTTACCATGTTATATAAATGACATGGGGATACATGGTTTTTCTTCAGTGCCATACAAAGCCATACAAAGATTTTCCTCATATATTTTTGCCTGCCTTCTTTGAGTTTTTTTTTTTTTTTTTTTTAATTTAAATTTGAATCGTGAAATTTGTGTCGTGTGAAGCAAGACCGCTGATCTGCTAAGAGACATCTGAGAAGACTAAGAATTGCTACAGTATACAAATCGCTAGTTCCCCTTCAGTCGGTCACTGCAAGTCACGCCGGTGACCGACAAATGGGATCTCGCTAAGAGAGACCATCCGCTTCGAGCATAAACTAAACGAGCCAATGCACATTGGCATGCAATGATTGCATCCAGCTGCCGCTGATGACAGCGCGAGCATAAATAGGCAGCAGGTGCAACGCATACCAGCTTTTCGCTTTGGAGCCGAGGTCGGGCGGTTATTTCGTTCTGCTCCTACCAAATCTGTTCGAGTGACGATGAGTTCAGCGCACTCTAAGGGAGCTTTTTTGTTGGCGGACGGCGCTTCAGCGGTGGTCGTTCCGTGTCGAGTGGGTTGCGCACTTCAGGCTGCACTACCCCCTGTTGTGTTGCAAGCGGCCATCTCCCCTGTGCGTCTCAGCACTAAAAGAGCATTTCCCTGAAAGAGCAATTTCTCTAAAAGGGCATACACGGGTACGTCTTTGTAAAGACGATGGATCGTCTTTTTAAAGATGCCGTTTCACCCGTGCGTTTCTGGATGCGGTCGTTACCTGGCACCGGGTGGTCGTCACGATCACTGCCTCACGTGTCTGGGCATAAAGCACGCTGAGGCGGTGTTCGTGGATGGGTCATGTTCTCATTGTGGGAAGATGACCATCTCAAAGCTGCGGACCAGGCTCCGTTTTCTTGAGAGGGGCAGAGCTCCATTGCCTCTGCCACGATCTAGTGTTCGTCCTGGCGGCAGCCGGGCGAGGACTACTTCAGGCAGTAGCGCGGGTGGTCTGAGGGTTATAGTGGTGGCAAACCCTCCAGGGAACCAACCATCGTTCCTCTTGCGCTCAGCAGCCAGTCGAGCTGCCAAAGGAACGCGCTGGGCCCTCTTCAAAGAGCGTACCAGCGGTATCCTTCGGCGCTCCTCCCGACGACCAGATGTCGATCACTGCATCGGAGGGGAGCTTTTTGGAGAGGAGGATTCGGCTGCGCTGCCGCCCTCTGGGATGGTGGCAATGCCTGAATCTGATCCGGAAATGGCGGCTATGCTTTTCCGGACCGCCGAGAGGGTAGGGCTCGAGGTTGGATGATTGACCTGAGGTTGGGCCTGACCGGGAGTGCTTATGTGGCCTGTGGAGAAGCTGTCTCCGCTTTACACACCACGGCGTTACTGCAGGTTCATCAGGCCAAGGCACTGAAGGATCTGCACGAGGGTGGTCATGATCCGGAGGTTCTGAAAGAGCTCTGAACCGCAACTGACCTTGCGCTCCAAGCGACGAAGGTCACTGCGAGGTCTCTGGGTCGTGCGATGTCCACACTTGTGGTCCAGGAGCGCTGTGTCTGGTCGACATGAAGGACGCCGATAAAGTTCGATTCCTTAATGCCCCCGTGTCCCAGACCGGCCTCTTCGGCGACGCGGTCGAGAGCTTTGACCAGCAGTTCTCGACCGCACAGAGGCAGACTGAGAAGATTCGTCACATCCCGCCCCGGCGGGCAGCTGCTGCCTCCACCCGCCCACCGGCCGCAGCGCCCCAGCCTGTTCGTCGCTGAGGGCGGCCCTCTTTGTCTGAGCTTGTAGAAGTGGGCAAAAGTACATGGGGAAGCCCAAGTAGCAGCACCACAGATATCCACCATAAGGTGCTTTCACACCGGAGGAACCTTTTCATAGCTCCTTGAACTTTTGGCAGATGTTCCTGCTTTTTGGCGTGTTCACACTGCAGGAACTAGGTACGTATTTAGTGCTAGGAACTCCATGTGGGGGAACTAACTTAGCTCCTACTTCAGAGTAGGGTCACCACAAGTTGTCTTAGGAGATTTAGTCAGATTTCAATGCTCTTTCAGTTTTGTAAATTGTGCATTTACATTCCATTTCCGCTATCACGAAACCCACGACATGCAACAAAAACAGTTCTGAACACGGTGTCCTCTATTCATCGGTTGTTGATGTTTGTAAATGCCACAAATAAAGACGTCGTGGTCGGCCACCTCAGAGTTCCTGCTGCCGGTGCGAATGCAACCAGGAAAACGGCCCTAGTTCTCTAGGAACAACCCTGCTGGCTTCCTAGAACTATGTTCCTAGAACTATGCGGTGCATAAGTGCCTATAGAGACTCCTCAGAAAGCAGTCCAAGATGCAGACACAGCCCAGGTGGAATGACAAGAGAAATCTTTTGGCAATGGTTTTAAAACTTTCTTGTATGCCACAACCTCCACAATACAATTTTACAATCTCTGTTTTGAGACCGTGGCCATTTTCCTTGCAACATCATAACAAACAAAAAGCACTTCAGGGCTTGCACAGGACACAAAAGGTGATCCCTTGACTGGTCTGACTGTGGTGGTGACTGAAAAGCCACAAAATTGTTTGACTGATTTATGAACTTTCCAGTAGATAGAGAAAAATAATTTAGTCAGAGCACAACACCAGAATCAACCTGCAACCAACACATGCATAACTCAATAACGGACAAAGCATGTAACTCACTCACATGTTTATATGAAGTAATTGTCAACAACAAAAAAGCAGTTTTAAAAGATAGCCATTTCAGGTCAGCTATCTGCAAACGCTCAAATGGTGGCAGATAAACAAAATCAAGAACAAGAGGAGTGGCAAATCCCATCCAAGAAAGGGGTTACGAGCTGGTCTAAACTATCTCGCACCTTTTAAAAAACTGCACACAAGAGTATGAGAACCAAGAGATGCTGCAATAAACTCCCGGAACCTCACAGTGTGTACACTGATAAAAATGATTTTTTTTGGTGAAGTAAATACTACATAAAAACAAATGTAATTTCTACATTAAATTTAGTTCAGGCAAAAATTAAAAAATTAAAGTAAATTCTATATTAGTACTCAATTTAAGCTTGTAGAAGTTAGTTTGAACTTATAAGTATATTTTACTTGGAATTGTTTGTTATGTTTACAAGGATTCTTTAAGTAAATATCAAAGTCATGATCCCGATTGTTCCCATCATGCACTTGGGCATGAATAATTAATAAGGTTAACTTTTTTTCTGTTTTCGAGATATATTTACACTGTTTTATGGTTGCTTTTGTTGTTAGGTTTAGTAACTTACTGTTTTGTGACATCTGGAGTTGATTTTCTACTCAAAATGACCCATTCATACTCAAACACTATCCACTGATTGTCACCGTCATTGTGTATGGTGTACCAAGTATTGAGGTCTCTGTGTTCAGTTGGATAGTAATTCTATTGATTGGACATATTATCTTAAAAGGATAACAAGCTGTCTACTTGTTTACTTACATATTTGTGAGTGAATCACATGCTTTAATTGCATGGTTGTTTTCCAGTGCTACATCAATTGAGTAAATTTTAGAAGCCATGACTGAGTGAAATGTACTTAAGTATTGCAGATTCAACTTAAAATAATTAAGTAAAATGTACTCATCAAACTCTAACTGGCCATGTTAAATTTACTTATTTCCTTTTCTAATTTTTACCTAACCTAGTTAAGTAGATTTACTTAATTAAATACTTGCAAATTTACTTAAAATTTATGTGTGCAAAAACTTGCCAAATAAAAATTAAGTAAATCTTACTTATTGTTTTTTTCAGTGTAGGATCTAACCCGTGCTCCTCTTAACATGATGAGAAAATTTTTGAACATGCTGCATAGAGCTGACGTGTGGATGCAGCTCTAGAACTAGATATGGTATAAACAACAGCGAGAGGCCAAACCCAAAGCTGCAGATGGACTGGATCCGGGTGCGAAACAGCGCCATCCATCTCTGACAACAGGTTCCTACAACGTGGAAGCTGCCATGGCCTGCCCACCATCAGTGAAAGAAGCATGGGAAACCTAGTCCTGGCTGGCCTTTGAGGTGCTACAAGTTGCACAGGGATATTCTGTGTAATGTGTCCCACAGAAGTAGCAGAGGAAGGAATGCATAAAGCATACAGTTTAGCCACTTGTGACACAGAGTATTCTGCTCCAACAGGCTGAATGTCTGTTCTCGCTAACCACAAGCAGCAGTGAGTGTTTGCATCTTCTGCTTCACCAGACCGCCATATCCTCTGTACCACATCCGGGTGAAGCCTCAGGACTTGAGGGAACTTGTTCCATCTTGATAGTTCAGGTGAAACACTGTCGAGGTGTTGTCGGACCGAATGAGGACATGAGGGCCTGCCAGAACTAGTAAGATATGCTGCAGGAGACTGATGTGGTCTAGGAGAAGCGTGGCTGTAAGTGTACCCAGTTCACGAGTGACATAGACAGAAGAGCAGTTTGGAGGAATTGTGAAACTGAGGGGTCAGTTGGAGTGTGCTAGTTGTGGTGAGGAGACATATTGTGTTCTCCACACTGATTATATATGCAGTAGACTTGTATGCCTTTTTGAGTAACAAGTGGTTTATGTATTTTGTCAATAAATTACAGCTTATTTGTAATTGCCACATCTCTGTCACTAATAAGTACAAGACTTTGTGTAATGAAGTTACGTTCTTGAGTTATCTGCAGTTAAAGTTGGAGGTTACACTCTGTCTGTAGCTAGAATATTTAAATGTCATTACTGCACTGAATCATTAGGCACCAAAACTGTTGGGTTACCAACATTCTTTAAAGTGGTAGTTGATTATGATTTCACTTTTTTAACTTTAGTTAGTGTGTAATGTTGCTGTTAGAGCATAAACAACGTCTGCAAAGTTACGACACTCAAATTTCAATGCAAAGTGAGATATTTTCTTTTAAGGAAATCGCTGTTCCCCGGGAACATGTAACTACCCGTAATGGTAAGGGGACATGGTGTTTCCGTGCACTAGGTGGTTAGCAAATCACAACACACAGGGCCAGCTAACTAATCTGAACCCGATTACATATTTCTGAAGGAGGGCTTCAGCAGTGTAGAATAAAGGTAAAATATGTGAAAATAATGTGCTTTTTTTATAACAAAGCACGAACACGTTACACTGTACCCCATAAATACAATCAAGCCTTCGAAAAAAGCTGATCAACCACCCCTTTAAAACATCTTCTCGTGTTCCACAGAATAAAGTCGTACAGGTTTGGAACAATCATTTCTAGTTGAGATGTAAAAAAAACTTCATCCTCTCTTCTAATGTCCACTGAAAAAGCAGAGTGACAGAAGTTCTGAGTGATTTTAGAAAGTTCACCTCAGCCAAAAACAAATAAATAAAAGCCTACCTTTTTCTTAAAAGTCAGTATCAGATTATACAAATTTTTATCCCACATCTTATGAAAAACAGGGAATGCAAAAACTATAAGCCCAAAAGGATTATGCGGTCTCGGCTCTGGAGTAGGACAAGAAATGCTGAGTGTCTCGAAGCAAAAGTTGAAATGCGCATTAAACCAGAAGTTGTAGGGACTGAGGCAGATATGGAGAAAGACAAACAAATACAGTTGTCTGATTGATTTTATGGTCTCAAGCATTCAGAAAACACACAAAATAAAATTAAACAGTTTTATTACGATAAAACCAGGGTTACTTTTGGTAAGGGTTGTGATGTCCACATGTTTTTGTTGAAGAAATTAAAGAGGCTGTAGCATTTCTATCACAAAAAATTAAAATTAAAGCCGAAAACTTGTGTGACTGTAAATGCAGACCTTGAGCCAAAAACTCATCACCAAACACCAATGACTTGTACATACACTATATACACAAAAGTATTGGGACACCCCCTTCTTTAGAACAGAAAAATGCACTTCCAAATCTGTGGCAACAACGATGGGAACATAATTTGTGTATTTAAAAATTGTATTTCCATCTCTGTTGCAACAGTTTTGAAAGTGTCTATTGCCATATGTACAAGTCATTGGTGTTTGGTGATAAGTTTTTGGCTCAAGGTCTGCATTTACAGTCACACCAGAGGTGTTAAACTGGGATTAGGACTTGGTTTTATGCAGACCAGTCAAGTTCTTCCACACTGACTGAATCAATCATTTTCTTTTTGAACCTTGCCTTATACACAGAGGCATTGTCATGTTAGAATAGAAAAGGGTCCTGTCCAAACTGTTGCTATAAAATTAGAAGCACACAATTCCCTAGAATATCATTATATGCTTAAACATTAAGATTTGTACTCATTACAAATTTGTACTCAAATTACTAAAGTAGTCAAACCTGTTCATTAGAAGGGGGCGACCTAATACTTTTGGCAATATAGTGTATATTTTAATAACACTGCTGACTGTAATCCTTTACAAATCTCAAATCTCAAAATGTATAGGCTATCTATTTTTCATATAGTACATTTAGTGCACATTATGCCGTAAATATCTTCACTTTGCATATTCAGAAGCACTTTACCCATTTCTGAGGTCAATTTGAATTTATTTTGTCCTTAAGTTAGTTTGAAAGTTAAATAATATTTGCATCCTCCGATTTGCATCACACTTCTTCAGTTTCTGTAACACGCTATTAAAGCATCTTTAAAATAACACACAAAAGGTGAAGAAGTCTGCTTCTATCTGTATTTTTAAGCACACTGATCATTATATAGCCAAGATCAGAACAGATGGGCCAGAACAGATAAATAGTTGATCAGTCTGCTGCAATAATAATAATTTATTGTGACTGATTGCAATTGTGATTGTGAAATGATTGTTTTTTGTTTTGTTTTTGTTTTTTTGTTTTTTTTTGGATTAGCATTTTACATTTGATTAGCCTTATACTGTAGGTGGGTATAGTGTTCATGAGAGAATTTGTGCATTATTTTTTGTCAGTTCACATTATTTTCACCCAGAGCTTTAAAAAAAGAGAAAGAAATTCAATCTGCAGGGTTGGGGAGTCCAATAAAAAGCAACACAAAGGAATAAGGAGTCAAGAGGAGGAGTCTTACAAGTAAAGATTAAACTTTGATTGGTCAAGGCTGGCTTACTGGTCTACAAGTAAGAAATCTTCACAAATCTGGACTTGTGATCCTCACTTTGGGCATTTCTGCCGATGTTAATGCACTGTATACTTTGGCAATATGGCTACAATGACTGTTTTTCTGTTTTTGAGTTTCTTTGGACTGAACACCAGCCTCTACAGAAAACACTACTATGTGAATAACAAAATGAAGTGGTCAGATGCACAGTCGTACTGCATTAAGTACTATGATGACCTGTCCACTGTAAGCAATGAAGAACTGCAACTGCTCTCTGATAATCCACAGGTCACTGGGGATTCTTATTGGATTGGACTTAGTAGATATATTTTTGTGTGGAGATGGACCGGAGGTGAGGATGCAACTGATGTCAACTGGGATGAAAATCAACCAGATTCTCTGTTTGAACACTGTGGTGCTGTCAAAAAGTCCTCTTCAAAAGTGCGTGATGCTGATTGTGATTGGAAAATACCATTTTATTGCATGAAGATCTCTGAGCTGATCCTGGTGCAGCAGGAAAGCACATGGGAAGAGGCCCTGCTGTACTGCAGACAAAACTACAAAGATCTGGCCACACTGAACTCAGATGAGATCATGACTGAGGCAAAACATGAGAGCACAGCAGCCCTGACAGATGATGTGTGGATTGGTCTGCGCTTTATCGTTGGTCACTGGTTTTGGGTAAATGGAGAAGACCTTCAATATGAGGTCTGGTCTTCAGATGTAGAGCTCCAGTGCCCTGCCTTGAATCAGCGCTGTGCAGTTCTGAACCGTAATAGCACGGTTTGGAAACCCGTGGACTGTGAGCAGAGATTAAACTTTTTCTGTATCGAGAAATAATGAAACAAAACATCTGATTTATTTGATGACAACAAGTCTAACCTAGACTAAAGAGCCAAACGTTAACGTCACTTTAACATAGGAACAGAGATGTTTTTGAAGCCTATTTTAATAGTTATATATAGATGTACTATAGGTTAACTGCAGTGCATTGTGATAATAGTGATAAAGTCTAGTTGAAAAAAAACCCCCAATAAAATGCTGTTAGCTCATAGTTGTTTTGCAATTTTAAACTTACATTTGTAATAATAATAATAATAAAAATAATCTGTTAAGATGTATTTTTTTGGAACATTATACACACATTCAGGCCTGTAGTAGGCTACTAACTTTCAAATTCCAAATAGCCTTTAAAAGGATCTTTCTGTCTGAATACTCATTTATTTTAATTTGTACTTATTTTGCTTTCTTAAACCATTAAATAAAATTACACTCTAAACTATGGATCTTCAAAGGTTACAGTTCTATTTAGATCCATATTATCCTGAAGAACCCTTGTTCTTCAGAATGAATGTTCTTTTTTTCCGCATAAAAATGTAATACAAATGAGTAAAAAATGTTGTGGCATATAAACAAATTATGGAACTGTCATTATGAAAATATACGAAAAATATTATAGAATACAAAGTATTGGTTATTGTCCAGCAGTTTATTTATTTTCTCTTTCTCAGCCAATTAAAAGTAAGAGATAATAATAATAATAATAATAATAATAAAACCTGTCAATTAGTCAAAAAAAGGTATTGTTATATTTGACATTTCTGTCCCCCTCATTTCTGAAATGTATCATTACAAATGTATCATTTAAGTAATCCTTATGACTGCATGTGCTATATTCCAAGGCTTCTGAATCAGTGCAATATCTTTGTGTGAGCAAAAGACTAAAAAGTAAGTTATTTTACTGTTAATCTTGAACTCCACATTGTTTACCTCTGGCGAACTCGAGACCGGATCACTACAATTCGTAAATGAATCATTCAAACCAAGCTGCGTTTCCCAAAAGAATCGTAGTAGAAACCTTTGGAGCCATTTTGTTTCTACGACCAACTTAGGTTTGCAATGCATTTTGGGAACGCAGTCTAGTTTTGTGAAATTGGTGAACCACCAGTCGGACAGTCACTACTTCTCTCATGTAGGCTACACTTCAACTTACTGATGTTTTTTTAATTGATAACTTATACTTGCATACAGACATAAAAACTCACAACAAATGTATAATTTATGCCAGAGGTAAAATTACAAATTAAAGAAATGCTTAATGAGAAACAAGACTTTTTGACCTCACAAAAGCACATAAGTGACTGAAAACAGCTTTTGCCATTGTAGTAAATTCCCATTCATAGCAAACATAAGAAAGTGGAGTAACATATCTGAAATCTAAGGAGGAAAATGGGGTTCCACTTATGCTTGTACACTCATAACACCATTTGACAAAGGCGCTAAAGGTGCTATGCATCACTTAAAGTGGTTCCCCTATGATTACGAGCCAATGAACCACTTTCAGTGCTGTTTTTTTTTTTTTTTTTTTTTTTGTGGTAGTCAAAGTAAATCTAGACATTTAAATGAAAGAGTTTTTAAGCTCACCTTCTGGTGAAATATCTCTTTGGCACTTTGAATGAAAATCACTGCTCTACTGCTCGGATGTTTTTTTTTATTTGCTTTTATGTGCTAGCAAACTAGCAAGTGGTTTATGCATTTTTTATAGAGAATTAACAGTTTATTTGCCATTGTAATCACTAATAATAAGCACAAGACTTTGTGTTATGAAGTTCTGTTCTTGAGTGATCTGCAGTTAGCAGTTACACTCTGTCCATGGCTAGATTATTTGTTTAAATGTCCTTACTGACACAAGTTAGAGTAACTGCAATGCAAATTATTAATAAGAATTAAATATATTTTTGTTGTCACTCATGACTATTTGCAGCAATTTTGGATCTTAAAGGGATACTCCTCCCCAAAATGAAAATTCTGTCATCATTTATTCACTCTCATGTGACTTTCTTTCTTCTGGAACACAAAGTGAGATTTTTAGAACAATAGGACATCTTTGTGATTCCATATAATGCAAATGGTTGGTTCCCTCAAAGTTGACCATCAGATGCACAGATCACAATCTCGAAGTAAAGAAGTAAGTCATCTGGCTGCTTTTTGCATACTGTTTTCTATGCAGCTCACGTATTGTTTTTCTTATTGCTTGACTCAAGACATTATCATCATTTTCGTTTTGTGTGGTTTTTGAAGCAACATCTTTGAGGGACCCAACCACTTGCATTAAACTCAGAGAGATGGATCTTATTTTTAAGTGTCAGTTTGTGTTCATTTTGGAAAAAAATCTGCACTGACTTGAGGGTGAGATGATGAGAAATTTTTCATTTTTGGACGGGCTATCCCTTGAGGTGCCATCCCAAACGTGACCTTGTAAAATAAAGAAATAGAGACTTGAAACACATTAGGAAAAGTTGTGTAGTCCTATGAAGTTTTTTTTTTCATAAATGTAAATCCTATTGTCGTGAACACTGATACTACATATTTAAAAAATATTTAATCAACTGGCTGTGTCTTTGCCTATTTAGATGACCTTTTTAGGTCTTAAAAAGATTTTTAGGTTAGGAAGTGGTATAGCTGAATTTTTTCACCATTAACATATTAACAATTAACATTGAAAATAAAATGGAACATTAAGTGAAAGTCGTGACATATTGTCAAGTATGGTGACCCATACTCGAAATTGGTGCTTTGCGTTTAACCCATCCAAGTGCACACACACAACAATGAGTAGTGAACAAATGCACACACACCGTGAACACACACCTGGAGCAGTGGGCAGGGATTGCTCCAGCACCC
>JAFVLL020019786.1:0-11090 GCA_021397915.2 Tor tambroides
GGTATTTATTGTTTGAATTTCTTTAAAAATGACACAATTTAAAAGCTGAGGGTCCTGAGACCTTGTTTCATATCAGAAATAACCTGCTCTGTCTTCTCTGTCGGTGTGTTTTCAGTGTCCTCTTTGCTCTGCGATGAATTTTTCACTGCATGAGAACACGTGTAGTGTGAGAGCGGCATTGTTTGTCGGTCATGGCAACAGTAACTAAGGGTGGGCGGGTTTTGCGAACGGTCAATTTGACCTTTCCTTCAAATACTCTGCCTCCTTGAAATATATAAGGTAGTCTTGTTTCATTTGTTCTGCAGTCCACTGCTTTGACTCCTCCCGGCTGTTAACTACAGCCATGATTTTCTGATGAATCACATTAATCAGCTGCATGTCCTGGCATGCCTTACTACCGAGAATGGGTCTATATGCGTATTTCTCAACTACAATGAACATGAGTTTGTGTTCTTTACTATTTTTTTCACCTGGAGTGTTCACCTTCTAAGGAGTCAGTGTGGTTTTGTTGTACGTCAGTAAGAGCTGGTTGAAGGGCTGTATCTGCATGCCTTTTACTATATTTGCTGGAATCAGACTGATTTTTTGACCTCCAGGATAACAAATAAAGCTGTTGTGATTAGGGTATCCATTTACCATGTTGATACTCCCCTTCATTGTGCTCAAAGCTATACTCAGTACTTCATGTTCACTTCCTGAATCAGTGTCTGCCTGCTTCACTGATAAAACAGTCTTTTATTCTGCTGGGCCACATACTTTTACTTACTGCTGCGAAGTGGTTATTTTTGCCACATGATTTACACTTTATCCAAATTGCTGGACATTCTCCTTCCTCTTTTCATGTTTCTGGCCACAGTAAATGCATTATATGATGCTCCACCCCTATGAGAGGTCTTCTTTTTCTCTCTCTTCCTCTTTTGTGGCCATGGCATGTAGTGTTGCTGGAGTCTGTCTCAATAACTTTGGCTCTCTGTGTAGACAGCTCTAGCTCTTCCTATCTGCAAACACTTTTCCAAACTGAGACCAGACTCTCAAACTACACTTATGCAGTGCAGAGATGGGTTTTGTTGATACAGATTTTGTTAGTGCCTTATTCTAACTAAATTTATTGATTAAATGTAACAATTTGACATAAGAGACCATGCATCTAATAAGGTTAGAAAAAAATGCATTATAAAGGCAAAAATCTATTATTATTTCCTTCCTCATAGTAAACTTAATTTCTGCCACTCTTGTGAACTGACCACCACACAAAATGTGAAGAATATGAAAAGGTTTGGTAGATCCTGTCCACAACAGGCCTGAACCAGCCGAGATAACAGCACACAAACACACTCAGCAAAATATTGCCTAATTATTATTATTATTGTTATTATTGAAATTGAATTGAAAAGAATAGGTATCGATAATCAGAAACGGAATCGGAATTGATCAAATTCAAACAATACCCAACCCTAGTATTGACTTGGGTGAGATGGTCTTCAAACCTGATGAAATTGGTAAAATTGTATTTTCATAACTGTTTGCTTGTAACATGTTGATGAGATAGATTGTGAAGACCCCAAACATGATGTGAGGGTTTGTATTTGCAATGCTTTAGAATATTGAAACCAAAGTCAACCTGATATTGGGACCTTGTGTGTCTTGTAAGGTACTTATCAGGACAGTGTCAGTAAATGCTCCATTTCTAAATATGTTTGCTACTTGAGCCTTCTGAACCAATTTTCCTTAGCAAATGTCAACCTTACAGTGTGAAACCATTGATGTGCTTGACCTGATACATGGACAATTGTTATTAGCAGATGTTTTATCATTTAAACCAGTGGTTCCCAAACCTGGTCCTCGAGAACCCCTAACAGTACACATTTTGGATATACTTCTCATCTGACACAACCATTTAAGGTTTTGAAGTCCCTACTAACAAGCTGATGAGTTGAATCAGGTGTGTTTTAGTAGGGAGACATATAAATACAGGATTGGGAACCACTGATTAAAATGAAATGATTTACCAGAAACTTCACATACAGTCTAAGGGCTCATCCACACAGAGATGCGTTTAGCTGTATACGTAAAAAAAATTGGTATCATATCGGTGTTTCGTCCAGACGGATCCGGCATTTTGGGAGCTGCAAATATTTCTTGAGATGACACCGTGTTTACGGAAGAACGAGGGGGGAAAAGATTGTATAGGGAAAGCTCTGGCTTCGTGTGGATGAGCCATAAGTAGCAACTGCTAGAATGTGTTGCTATAATGTCATACAATGCATATGAGAAGAATGTAGTCAAATCAAGTCAACAAGAGCCACACAAAATCGATAATAGTGCAGGTAATTGGGTGAAGTAAATTATGTGATGATTTTTGATTTGTTTCCATAGAGTTTCCAGTCTCTCTCAGCAACTCCTGAACCTTCAGACATACCCATCATTCCCTTCAGTTCTCAGTATTTTTCTTTTGATGGCGTGAGAGAATCTGTCCATCAGCTGAAAGATAAACTTGAGGATTTCTGCAAAGAGGAGCTCAAAAAGATCTCAGACAGAGGTAAACTCCTGAAGATTCATCTGCTCTCAGAAATGAGTTCTCCATCACCTAAACATTAAACATGCAGGATGCAGGAATCATTTTCTCATGACATGAGAATCACACTGTTCATGTCTGTTGATTTCCACAGTCACATTCACCAACACTGTTCCCAGAACCAGGAATGAATTCCTACAATGTAAGTCACTAAAAACTGAATGTGTTCATGTTCTTTCTGTAGAACTTGTAAGAAAACCTTATAGAATTCTGCAATAACAAATTAATTAAACAATAAGAATTTAATAACTGATCATGCTAATGATGATTTGCACAGGATATCTGGTAAGCTGTACTGAGACACTGCTGATACATTCAACATTAACACTAGAACCGCCAGGGGTCACTGTATACCTAAAACTGCCAGGGGGTAAATTTTACCCACGTACATGGCAACTGTTTTTATATGGCTGAAGAATATATTATTTTGCCACTGTCTTTACAAAGAAGTGTCTAGAGTCATGAAATGATTGTCTAGTCATCAACTATATTTTTGTCCTGTTTTATGTTCAAGGTTTTTTTTATGCAGGCCACTAATCAGTTTTCATAATGGTCAATATAAGCTAAACAAGCCTGCACTGACAACGTGAGAATTAGAAGGAAGTAAATACATATTTGGGTGGTGTATTATTATACTACAATGTCATTAATTAATATATTAAGATATGGTAATATAATCATAACAGATAATATATTAACCTATGTTATTTAAATTACTAAAATAGACAATGAGCGATAATAATTCACACTGCATGATGCGATGACAAATTCAAGCACACAGCTTCACCTAATTAATTATTAATTTGTTTATTTATATCATTTATAATTTGAAAAAGAGAACAACACCAATAAACTTCGGGTAGTCAAAAAACGTTTTTTTTCATTACATCATAGATTTTTTTTTCTTCAGGAAATGGGCAGACTAGAAAAAATAACACAGAAGCGAACAATAAACGATAGACATGGCAAAAAAAAGTTAAATAATCCAAATTTTGAATAATTATGAGTAAGATTAGGCTAAAACATAAATATGATATCTTGATCGCTGTCATATTAGCTGTCAGATGCTGAGCCGTCCTAGGATGCTTTACTTATCTCTCCACCATCAGGCTCTCCATCGCTCATGTTATTTAGTGCTTCTTATACCTCTTCACCAGCCATAAATTGCCTTCTTTTACTCATTTTGTCTTTATTTATGAAACTGATAACTGCTAATTCAGTGAGCGAAAGGCATTGCCTAGCAATGTACAATGTTAAAACAAAAGCGGCAAGAAAATGACAGCAGGAAAATACAGGCATTATGTAGTGGGTAAACTCATTGGCGCTTATAGGTATAAATGCCCCACTTTTGATCTGGTTTTATCTAAACAATTTTTAACAACAGAGGATTGTAAATCACACAATTTTAGTAAAAGTCACTGACTGGGAGACTTGAATGTTTCATTGAAAATCTGTTATGTACATTTGAAAAACAGCCACAGGTAAAATTTACCCCGTGGCACTTCTAGTGTTAAGCCATTAAGATATCAGCTACAATAAAATATCAAACAGGTTCATAATTTCTTGTGATAATTTGTGTAAATTGTGTAATTTTCTTCTGATATGTTTTATTTCCATCAGATTCCCATCAGCTCACTATGGATCCAAACACAGTGAATAAACGCTTCCGTCTGTCTGAGTGGAACAGAATGATTACTGTCACTGACACAGAGCAGCCATATCCTGAACAACCTGTCAGATTTGATGGATATAATCTTCAGGTGTTGTGTAGCGACAGTGTGTGTGGACGCTGTTACTGGGAGATTGAGTGGCATGGAAATAATGTATTTATATCAGTGTCATATAAGTGCATCCGCAGGAAGGGATGGGGTAAAGAGTGTTTGTTTGGACGTAATGATCATTCCTGGAGTTTGTTCTGCTCTTCATCCAGATGCTCATTCTTACACAGTAACAAAGAGACTAAACTTCCTGTAAAGTCTATCAGCTGTAGAATAGGAGTGTATGTGGATCACAGTGCAGGAACTCTGTCCTTCTACAGCGTCTCTGACAAAATGAGCCTCATCCACACAGTCCAGACCACATTCACTCAGCCACTCTATCCTGGGTTTAGGGTTTATTATAAATCTGGGGCTAGTATTGGATCATCAGTCAAACTGTGTAGATGAATCAGAACAGATCATTTTCAGCTGCATGGTAAATCAGTCACAGTGAGATGTTACCGAGTCTTATTTTATTTCCATTACATAAATACTATGGCTGAACTTCTGGCTCTGAAATAACATATCAGAATAAATGTGTGTAATAAATCCTCATATACCCCTTTTCCATCAAGGCAGTTCCAGTGCTGGTTCGGAGCCAGAGCCTAGTTTCAAACCGGTTCTTTGTCTTTCGACACCCAAAGCACCAGCTCCGAACCAGGAAAAGCAGTTTGTAAGTAGCACCAAAACATTTCTGGGCTAGAAGGAAGAAGCGCTTGCATTAGGGGCTGGGGGCGGGGTTACCGTGACCAGCAAGACAACAGAAACTTTGGACCGCCATATTTGAAATAGCAGCTAAACATGAACACGTTGGATTCGCTGTGTTTGGATGCCGATGTAGGTTCACAAAGCCATGAATATCAATAGCAACGCAACGTCTGCCATTGTTGATAGTATGTTTAGGCTTGTTCACGATGGATTGGGGCTGTGTGGACCGGTCGGTGCATGGCATCGGGGTGCTGCGGGAGCGACTGGAAAGCAGATGGCACTTTATGCTTTTGGATCGCTCTCGCGGTGCTTTAGTGTGTTGTTTGCCGATCAATCGATCGGTCTGCGTGGTCCAGATGCACCTTGAACAAGCTTGTTGTGTTTGGCGCTGCCACGGCCGTGCTAGTGAAATGAAACATGAAACATATTCAGTGACGTAAGACCTGGCTCTGTATTGGCTCTCTAGCCTGTGGAAAAGCAACCGGTTCTTAAAGGGCTCGCCAGTCGAACCAACTAAGAACCGGTAATACCTCTGGCTCTGAACTAGCACCTGGTTCCTGCTGGTGGAAAGGGGGTAATATAGATGGTGTGTGTGTCATGGTGAGAGACAATAGCCCCTTTCACACATAAAGACTTGAAAATTACCAGTAAATTGCTGTAAAGAGATCATGAGTAAACATGACTTTTTCAAAAATAATGAGAAGTTGTAACATTACCAGTAAATTGCCAGAATTATGCTGTGTGTGAACGCAGAATGAAGATTACCGGTATGAGCATGTACGAGTTCAGAACACAGTGCGGTAAGACGTCTATTCTGGGCCAATCAAGAGCTGCTGAAATTCAAAATTTAACGGTTCTGGGCCAATCATATAATTCTGATGCAGATGACGCATTTACTCCGCGCTGTGTGGTTCGGTTTGAAGTCGTGTAAAACGATGTCTCTGGGCCAAAAGCACTGCATGAATGTGAACGTTTGACACAAAAATGAAAACATCAACAAAAGCACTGATCATGTATACCCCTCCATGTTTACAAAAACAACACTGTACAGATGTAGCTGTTTAGAGGTCATTTCTGGTTAATGATGTCAGAATTTACCAGGATTTTGAAATGGATGTGTTAATGGTGCTTTACTGGAAAAAAGACGGAACGTCGTTGCCTTTGTGAACAGCACATTTTTGTATTTACTGGTCGTTCTGGTAATTTTACGGCAATTTACCGGTATTACTGTGTGAAAGGGGCTAATATGTATCTGTGCTTATTTTAAGGACTATTTTGCTGATGGGGATCACAGTCATTTAGTTTATATTCTGTTGTTGTAGAAATACATTTTTTTATTACTAACAAAATTACCTGTTAGTTGTGATTCTAAAGTTAAACTCTGTTTCTGTTTTGTCTGTATTTCATTGTTTCCATGAGTTTAGTTCCTGTTTCCTTTTCTTCTCATGTGTCAGTTTGTTTCCATAGTTACTGATTATGTTGTGCACCCATGTCTGGTCTTAAAGGGGACCTATTATGCCCCTTTTTACAAGATGTAAAATAAGTCTCTGATGTCCCCAGAGCGTATATGTGAAGTTTTAGCTCAATATACCCCACAGATAAATTTTTACAGCTTGTTAAAATTGCCATTTTTAGGGTGTGAGCCAAAACACGCTGTTTTGAGTGTGTTGCTTTAAATGCGAGTGAGATGTTGCTCCCGGAGAAGAGGGCGGAGCTTCAAGAGCTCAAGCTCTGCATTAGCAGTGCTAGCCTTTGCAAATAAACATTCCTATTATTTAAGCCTGTTATCTTTTTTTGAAAACTACTCGGTTTCAAAGTCAGTCATCTGATCATACTGTACGTAATAAATTCACGTTTATGAATTACACACAGGCAGAACACGGCGGGATAAAAATAACAACGCTAACAAGTCTCATGCTATCACAGACTTTATAAGTCCCACTTCTGATTATGAGCTCGACAGCTTCCAAGCGTCGACTCACATTGCTCATAAGCAGCTTTTAACTACCACATTCTATTCACGATCATTCTGGCAGCACCTGAAGGCAGCATCAGTGAAAACACACAAGAGACAATATTAGCTTTAGCAATAAACATACAGAGTGCCAGCAGCTCTTTCAGAAAGGCAATTTGGAAAACAAACGCGTGATACTTACTTTGTCTGGAGCTGACGTTCCTGCACGAAGCGTTGGTAGTGATTCATAAACATATAGGGGACGTTACTGATTTTTTTCCGGGATATTTCCTTCGAAAATGAAATTTAACCACAGTGTCCTCGGCTCAGATGGGGGGAGATTATGGTGACTTCTATGTTCATTAGTGCATCCTAAAACACAACACTTGTAAAGTCTCTTTGGCGCTGACATTGTATATATATCTCCAGTAATAGCGGACTGCAGCTTCTCACTCAGGGCTGTGTTTATGCTAATAGGACAGAGAGCGTCACAAATGGGCGGGACTTTTTCCCCTCAGTGACACGCAGAGAGGGAGAAACTGAAACAGCTCGTTTGGAGAGACTGTTTATGATTTATTGGTTTTATAAAAAAATGAGTTGGTGGATTTTTTAACATTATAGGCTGGTTGTTTTCACACACTGCGGCCACACAACTGTGTTCAAACAGCTTATAAAAGTGATTTTTGCATAATAGGTCCCCTTTAACATTTGTTTAATGTCCTCTGTTTCCTCAGTTCATTTGTTGAGTATTGTCTATGGTTTTTAAGCAAAGCTGTTACTTTTTGTTTTTCTCATTTTGAATTCTGTTTTAGTTAAATATTAATGAACATTTGCTGCCTACACTACTTGAGCAATTATAGTATGAGCACAATTATTAAAATCTAATCCAGTTTACTTTAAAGGCAGGGCCGGCCAAAGCCTTTATGGGGCCCTAAGCAGAATTTTATTTGGGGGCCTCTCGGTGCTGCCAATATGACTGGTTATTGTCAAAGCTTGATTATTCACACACTATAAATATAACACACCCATTATCAGTTTTGTTTGTTGTTTGTGTTGCTTACATCATACCTTTGTCTACCTGGCATGTTTTTACCCTTCTGTGATTTTTAATTGTAACAGTTGCAAACAAGAGTGATCAGGTGTTAATCTGCACTGAAACATTCAAAGTCCTAAACTATTAAGTGGCATAGTTAATGTGGTGTGCTGAAGTAGCTAAATAAACCAGCAGACAATGCATTTACAGAACAGAGTGTTATTTTAACAACAGAAATATTAATTGAAATTGTACTTTTATTGCGTCATACTTTTGTATAATATTAAACACAGCAAAGAGCATCTGTACATATAAAACAACAACTCTTAATCTATATCTAGCTAATTGAGGCATAATGATATTGGAATATAATAGCAAAGACACACTAAGGTAAATAGCCTAATGTTAAACTGTTATCAGTTTATGAAACAGTAGCTTATTTTTATAACAAAAATATATACCCAAGAAAGTTATTTTTATGCAAAATACAAAAACTTTCATCTAAAACTAAGTAGAATGTTAGATTAATATATTAAGAAGTCTATTTGTTGATGTTTTGATGTTCAAACATGAACTTCCCTAAAACAAAAAGATACCCTACCTAGGCTATGCTAATTAACTGGGGGGTTGGGGTGGTCTGATCTGATCAGGGGTGCATTTCCCAAAAGCAATTATGGTCACAAGTTCTGTCTTAACTAACGACGGTTTTGAGAAACGCACCCCTGATTGCCACAAAACCCCCATGTTGAATTTGTCCCACCCCCAAAACGAGATCGATTTTAACCCTTTGACACGCCACACTTTGGCTGACACTGAGCCAGAGAAAGGAGCTCAGACGCGCTCAGTGCTTTTCATATTTCATATCTGTTCAGTGTTTTCAACCGAATAAAGTTTATTTTAGGTTTCAGACATTTAAATACACTTCAATTAAGTAAAATTACATTAATTTTGGTAAATAGGCTGCACACTGATTTCTTTGGAAAGCGGCAATAATAATCCTTTCAATTAAGGGAGGACGTGTTTTATTCCTATCTAGGCTCCGTTACCTCAAAAGGGGTGGAGCTCCGTTGCCTCTGCCTCGATCTGGTTCTCGTCCTGGCTGCAGCCAGGAGAGGACTACTTCAGGTGGTGGCACGGGTGGTCTGAGGTTTACAGTGGTGGAAAACCCTCCAGGGAACCAACCCTCGAGGGACCATCGCTCCTCTTGCGCTCCGCAACCAGCTGAGCTACCTGGTTGCATACAGATTACAGATTAATAATCTGTAATCTGTATGTAAGATTATGTAACATTTATTTACTGTTACAGATGTTTGCTAAATGTTAACTAACAGTGTTATCAAACTTTCAAGACTTACAAAATACAGTCTAGAAATAGTACAATGGAAAGCTAATAACAATGAAATATAAGTGGTCAATAAAGTACATGAAAGTAAGGGAACACTATACTGTTATTAAAGTCTAATAATAAAGATATTACTTTTTCAGTTCTTTTAAAATAGACATTTCTTAAATTGAGTTTAGACAGAAACAGCAATGAACAATAAAAGCAATTTGAAATGTAGTCACAACACAAGTATGGATTTCAAAACAATGTGTATGAAATCAATGACATATGTACCAAGAATCAATTCAATACATTTAAACTGCTCTAATGTGCATTGTATATAACATTAATATTTCCCACATTAGAGTTAAAAGTTTTAATACATTCAGTCATGTTCTAATATCAAACAATCCTATATTGTGTCTTTAAACAATATGAAGAAAAAATAAAAACATCTTCAAGATTCAAGCTGCAGCAACAAAACTCAAGAACCAATTAAGAATTTTAGAACTTCAAACCAAATCTTCAGATCTTGAGAATTAAATTTAAGAATTTGGGTTGTTGAATGACCTAGAAACATGTTTAAAAAAAACAAACAAACAAAAAAAGTGTATAAAAGACACAATTATTTAAAAATGGAGTTTATGACATCTGTCCAGTTTCAGATACTGGGCCATCAGACAGGATAGAATCTCGAAACAATCTTGGGAGATGCTGCAGAGAGAAAAGAAGACAGCGTTGTATTAATGCTTGGTGAGATTCAGAATAAAAGCACTGGGATGCTTCACTATACGTACTGCATCGCTTTACATGTCTTTGCAAAATAGCTTTCCAAATAGAGGTAGGGATTTTGATTCATAAAATTGTTTTTGTTAAACATCTGTAAAGTGCCCATTTCTGCAGACCATTTCTGGTGGGACAAATGACTCTGGTGTTGTGAGCAAGACATTGAATCACTGACATGGAATCCCTCATAACTGAAGGGATTGCACCGCTGGTTCACTTTGTGCTTGGACCAAAATATTTAGTTGCACTGGGCAGAAAAGCAATTAGTCATATTTTGTAATAATATCTTTGTCTTGGCTTATTGTCATTAGTACCGGTACTTTGGTATCAAACTGTCAACTGACATTTTAAAAATGTAACAATACCAGCCTTTCTCCAGTACCAGTAGTACAATTTGGCACCCACTGATAAAAAACATTTGAAGTCTACATGCGATTTTCATGTTTTAATATTATCACAATTGACTCATTTCATTTCTTTTTTTAAGAAATGAAAATAAACAGAAACAGTTAAATAGTTAGAATTAAAATTAAAACCAAATTAAAACCTGCAGCTCGTGATGATACATTGAGGTCTTAAGACATGAAACAGTCGGTCTGTGCAAGAAACTGAACAGTATAATTTTTTTTACCGCTGATCTAACTGTCCTGAGCGCGTTCACAACAGCCGGCGCGTTACGCGTCAACGTGCTCTGGCATAGTAGATGTATGCGCGGAAGCGATCTAAACAATGAGTGTTTTTTTTTTTTTTTTTTTTTTAATGCTTTATTTAGTAACAACTCACATAACATGTAAAGATAATAACAGCAAGAAATCAATCAAAATTACAGATACAGTAATAAAAAGAAAAAAAACTGCATAATAAACAACAAAAAAGAACTATATACAGAGGGGTATTGAAAACAAATCCATCTCTCGAATTACAAAATAAATATAAGAGACCTTAAAAAGGAT
>JAFVLL020019787.1:0-10312 GCA_021397915.2 Tor tambroides
AAGAAGAAGGCCGCAGCTCTGGCCTGATGTCCCTGTCTCCAGCCTCATCCCTCACGCAAGCATGCTTCTGCAGGGGGGGAGGAAAAGACGAAGTGAGTGGGGGTGGGCGCTAAGCGAGCGCCCTGCTGCTGCTGCTGATGCTGAGGATGAGGATGATGCCGCTACGTCTCCCTGCTGCCCGCGTACAGCCTGCTGCTTCCAGCGCATCCTCTTCACCCTTCATCTGTTACTGGCGTATGTCGCTCACGGGTGCCTGCAGAAGCAGGCAGGGCATCGCGATGGATGACTCGCGAGTCGCTCGGAGTCCGGAGCCTCTCTTCAGACTAGCGGCTGCACTTCCTGAGAAGAAGAAGAAGGAGGAAGAGGAGGAGGACGACGACGACGACGAGGAGGAGGAGGAAGCAAACAGATCCGGTGGGATAGAGTGAGTTACGCAATGCCTACCACGGGCAATCAGCGGAAAGAACGTGTGCGCGTGCACGCGTCTGAAACTTTTAACGTTTCCAACTCTACGCCCTATAAGGTGCACTTGGTGAATTTTTATGCTAATTAAAAAGGTTTTACATGTAAAGAAATCAATAGTACCTTTGAGAATTGTGACTGAGTTGGTGTACACTCACAATCAGTGTCATTTCAGTCTTCTGGAAGCTATAAGAGCAATTAGCAGTCCGCTATGATCGACTGAGTCACTAACCATAATAATATAAAGTATAATAAACCAACAGCCATAACCTTCACCTCTCATTTCATCCATACATTTTATACTTTTCATTCTATTCTGTAAATGTTAGAACTATCTAAACTTCAATGGTTGCACTTTTAAACATGACAGCTGATTCCCCAATTATCAAGATTCCCCATCATTGGATTATAAGAGAGCTGTGCTCCATATTCTTGGCTCCGCTGCAATAAGGTCAGATTCTACATAACTGTTTTGAGGTGAAAAGCCTAAATAGGTAATTATGAGAAATACAGGAAGGAGACTTGGGGATTTCCTCAGACTGTCAAGTAAAGCATTTCCCGTGTGGTTTAGAGGTTAGGAGAAATTGTCTTTGATCTTTGTTGTCCCTAATATAAAATGCAGACCTGTCTGCACAAATATACTGCTGAATTTACACAGTCACACTTCCAAAGAGTTGGCTGGAGTTGGAAGGGGGTGTCTTGGTAGAAAGTGCCCCTAAACTGTTCTCAAGTCTGGGCTGCCACACCCACATCCAAACCCCAGGATGTTAAAACAACAATACCAATACAGGGGAAAGTGACCGCAGTCAGCATAAATGGGCAAATCCAACCCTTCCAGCTTCTCCTCTTTCTCACGACACTTTACCTATAGTGCGTGTTTTTTGGTAAGAATTGTGGAAAGTACCAGGTAGGCCTACTGAATTTCTATTACCTGTGTTTTGCTGAGAAGACACTGATTTCCCCTGTGACTTACCACATCAGTGTCACACTTATGCATGAACAGACAGACTTCTTACCCAAGAAATTACATTTATTTGCCCAAGCGTATGAATATATTTTTACAGATGTGGCTGTGAGATCAGCCTTTAATTGGGGGACCGAAGTAAGTTTGTGCAAGTTCTAAACTTTTGGCTCTGGGGATTCCCTTGTAGGCCTGAGTCACAAAGATTCAAAATAAAGCTTAGCTCAGTTAACATCAGACGTATGTTTTTGTCCACTTCAGTCATTCTGCATGCAATAAAACTGCAATTGCATCACACAAAAGTTGAATAAAAGTGCAGCAAATCAAAGCACAGCAAAATCTTTGTCATCTTCCTTCCTTGTCTGAACTTGATAGGTGGCTGAAATTCCGAACTTTGTGCTTTTGCGTCAAGAGATCGAAAGGTATCATTGAAAATCTAGTGTTGAGAAACTACCTTCCTATTACAAGACCACTTCCTGTTCAACCAACAGGCATAGAGTTCAGAGCAAGGGTGGATGAGCACTGTGCTGGGCAGTGGTTCCTTTTCTAATTTTTGTTGCTTTTAGAATGGCTTTGTCAAATTTAGAGCAATGTTATTGACTAAACATGATGATAAACACAATGTAATTTCAGAAAAGCCTGATCTCCAAATCCAAGGGTATACTTGCATACAAATTTTAATAAATAAAAGTAATCAACTTATTTAATGTTATCCCAAATACACGTGGTAGCATGCAACATTAAAAAAAAAAGCTTTTTAAGATATGAGCGGTAAGAGTGAAATCTCATGACATTTTTACTTATGAGCTTATCGGACATTAGACGTACATTAGCTATGACAAATACACATGATTTCTCAATCTATCCAGACTCTACATCACAGGAGATACAGCTACACAAAAACTGGGTGGCAACTAAAGAAGGAGGGAACATTACACATAGTACATGTGATAATGAAGACGCAAAAAGAAAAAAAAAATTCTGGGAACTCTTGTTGCCTCAGAAAGCTGGTCGCGTCATTTCCTTCCAATGACAAATGTGTGGTTTCAGTCTTTAAAAACTTTTTCAGAGTTGTGATCATGACCAGTTTGAAACTTTGTCTGTGAACGGAGAATGAATTGTCATGTTAGGAACATGGTCTGCCCATCTCAGAGATCACAAGCAAAATTCAGTAAGTATTACAGACACACTGCACACATAACAATATGCTTACAGTCATGCTTAACAATGGTCAAACATGGAACATTGTTAATGTTATGATTTGATTAATAACCCAATTACAATATACATAAACAAAACATGCATATATATTAAGTTATTTTGCATTTGATTGTTTTACATGTATACTAATTATATATATGTGCACTGGATGGACATCTGGTCATTCTGACTCCAGTGAATGTGAAGCTAAAGATCTACTGTATCTGTGAAAGGGGTCACCATAAAATATGAATATGTTTTGTGAAACATGACTTTAATTACATTTTTTTTATTATTATTCAGGAATAATCCTCCCTATCCTCATCTTGATCGCTGTTGAGTTAGTACATCCAACAATGTCATGCGAGAACGAAAACTGCAGCCAGCTTCTTCACCGTAGTCTGAAGCTCACTAGGTTAATGAGCAAGAAGACGGCAGAGCTCTTAGAAACATATGTAAGTACTCTCTTTCTATTGTTACTTTTTTGAAAGTATAATTGTTAATCTTGCAAACGACGTTTACGTCAGTGGTCCTAAGTCACTTGTGATTGGTACAACAAAGAAGAGACGCTCTGACAACGTGAGCCTAATATGGTCAACAGTTGCTTGGGTGGTTTTCACATACAGTGAGGTGATTCCTTCCATTGACAAAACTGGGCTGTTTTGAGAGTGGGTGGGAATATGTGGGAATTGTAAATTTAGCACTTTGACAGTATATACTGTACATGAATAGACATAAAATGTGGAAATGAGTCTTTCAGAAGAACAGTTAAATGTGGGTCATGACACTGAATGGGGCTAGGTGTCACAGAGTCACTAGACAGAATTTCTGTCTAGGCCACTGGTTCTTAAATCATCTCAAGATGACTTAAAAAGATTTATCTGAAGACAAAACAACTATAATCAAGATTGATTGATTTTTTATGAAGTACCAGGGTGCTTACAAACTCTTGTCTTCTCTCTTTCAGAAAGCCAGTCAAGGAGATTCTGCAGACCTGATCTGTGATATGCAAATGGACAATGTTCCAGTATCAACTGTCTCTGGCCAGACCATATCCGAGCGCATCTTGAGTGTTTACACCCACCTGAAAGAGTTTCTTCCACACATGAAGACAGTGATGGAGCAGCAGAAAGACTTAAACCCTCCAACCAACCCTGTGGTAGAGGGGCTTCACGGGATGATTACACATGTTCGCCACCTTGCTCTGAGTGTGAATTGTATCTTACAAATCCTGCAGCCAAATATACCCATTCCTGAGCCAGCTGAAAGGCCAACAGGAATTCCCCCGGCACAAAATATTTTCCAGCAGAAAGCCTATGGATGCATTGTCTTGTCTCGGCTTCAGGAGCTCCTTGGTCAAGCAATTCAAGAACAGAAGTCTCTTAAGGGGAAAATGTGCAGAAAGAGGATCAAATATGGTTCTTGGTGAACTCTGTTCTGTGACATAAAACAATACTGGGGTAATTTATTCCTATTTATTTTTGTACATCTATAACTATTGAAGAGAAGCCCAGAGTGTTTTTTGTTGAAATATATTTATTAATATAATTTATTTCTGTCCTAACTGTCATATCAATATACTGTATGTGAACAAAAAAGTGAAGTTATACAAATTGTTTTTTTTTTTAAATGGTCAAGAGTGGATAATGTTATTTGGCCTTCATCGACTGTCGTGGTTCCTTTGAAATATTCCATGTTCCAGGAGAAATATTTTAATTTGATTTAGTTATGAAGCAACAGCTGTCATCAAAGTTGAATGCAGTATGACTGGATGTAATACCTTTTGCCCTGCAAGAAAGGCGACTCAAAACTGCTCTAGTTACTCAGGATTTCCTAACAACACTCTATGAGGTTATGTATGTCGTCACAGGCAATTGTTTTGATTACAGAGAAATTTGCAGTGATTAGCTGTGATGTCACATGTTAGCCATATTGGCTTTTGTGGTCAATGCTAACGTCTATAGCATGACCTGAATAACATAGTAAAATGTATATGTCTTAGACATCGCCTTCAGTTGAGACCGTTTTAGAAGACAGGAAGTGCAAAAGACTGATATCAGCCCATAATGACGCATTCATTTCACCACATCAGAAAGGGGGAAAAAAAACTGGCTAGCCGTCTCCCCTGTCACAAGGTATGAGTGTGTGTTTGTGTCCATGTGAGTGAATCTCAAGCCATTCCCTTTAGAATTAACAGACTGTGGTCTGTACATTTCACTCAGCACAATGCTTTCTGTGAATGTCGTGATTATGAATGTATGTATATATTTTGATACTTATTTATATGAAACCAGTATGTACAGTATGTCGTGATGTAAATTACTTTGCATTTATACATTCAGAATAAACGAATCAAAAGAAACTTCTGTTCTTGTTCTTACACTGTGTACAAATGTTGCAAAGTTGCACAAATGGAGATTCAAAAATGCTTCTTCCTTTCTTTCCATTCAGTATATTGCTGACACTTTTAATAGCAGCAAAATCATAGCACAAATGGTAATATTATGTCGTAATTCTAATATCATAATGCCATAGCACAGCAAATAACATGCAGAACAACATAACCACTAAGGACACATGGTATCAGTAATTAATGTTAAATGATTTATTAATTAAATTTTGTGAGTGGGTGATTGCAGTAAAAAAAATTGCCATCTCAGGCACTTTGCCCTAGTCACACGCTTCTGTGGAAATAGAAGTAGGAAGATTCATTATAGGTCAAGTTGTGCATGGCAATGTTTTTCAGGAAAAACAGGGACAAGAAAAAAAAGCTTTATCAGCATTTGTTTACCCCCCATTTTGTTAAACGTATTTTATTATGCAGTTATAATATTCAAGTGGGAAAAGCAATGTCCTTTACACTTATCTCAATGAAATATTTAGAGACATTGTCATACCGAAGCAGTGGAGGTCCTTCCCAGCA
This sequence comes from Tor tambroides, assembly GCA_021397915.2. NCBI lineage: Eukaryota > Metazoa > Chordata > Actinopteri > Cypriniformes > Cyprinidae > Tor > Tor tambroides. Next base: position 5,547 of record JAFVLL020019787.1, read on the forward strand.
CAACTCTACATGTCAACAAACAAATTGGAAAAAATTGGGGGGAAAATATTGAAAAAAGATTTTGGAGATGAAAGCATGTTTTCTTTTGTTTTGTTGTAAATTAATGACATAACGCTAAACTGTACATAATGTAAACCACTGGGAGACCATAGACAATTGTCATTCACTCTATTGTTTTAATAGAAAGTCATTTAATATAAAGATTTTTAAAATTACAATTGCAATAGTATTTTTGTGCTGTAACCACAGGGGAGGAAACCTTTATGATGTAGCCATGCAGACTTGCTAGTCCATCTCATTTAAACATTAATGTTGTGGAAGACTCCAGCCTACAAGCCTCAGAAGATCTGGACTAGGAAGGACACAGCCTTCCATTTGAGAAGCAACCTTTATTAACAGGCCATAAAAATACAAGTGCTCAGTGCATACCAAAAACACTACTACTAATCATGCATATCCACTAAACTCTTGCATTACATAAGTCTAATGGCAGGAGTTTTTAAACCTCTTTAATCAGCACATTGTTCATGATGATCTCTAGTAGCTGAAAGGCCCTGGAAAGTTCTATCCTGATGTTGTGCAAAACAAAAGCTGTCAAACCTCTGTAGCAAACATCCCCCAGTGATATTTGATATGAGACACTGCATCAAACTTCCTGATGTCTGAAAAGCTGATTTCTGTAGAAGCACAGATGGGGTTTTTGTAGCGGTGCCCTGCTTACTAGCAAACCAAGGGAGTGGCACGTCTTTTCATCAAACAGAAAAAAGAGGCTAATGGGTCGCATAGTCTTTCAGAGGCATTGTGGTGGGGAAGACCCCCTAATCAAATAACAAACAATCAAAACAGGTGCTTGTGTCAGAACCTCTTTCCTGTCTAGTGCTGGCAACCTCACTTGACACTTTCACACGAAATATGAAAGCGATCATCGTCTTTTTACCGTCAAATACTGAAGAGGTCTGAGAAATGCTTTGCTTTGTTTCAGGGGAAAAACAGCAGTGCATTACAAAAAGTTTTCAGTGTTGCAAAATACCGTTTTATTGTGGTAAATGCAAGTTGCAAGTTGATTCAAAACACAGTGGTTGCATATACAGTCTTTTTTTTTCCTTTTTAAGGTTAACAGAAGAAACTTTAATTCATTCTGAGACATTTTTGCACTTTCACAGAGTAAATGCCAGTTTCATTTTTGCAAATAAAATGCTCTACACAAAGTTCATTTCTAAAGTTTAACCTACAGCTGTACAATCCATGCACAATTTATAACTGCTAACACAGTACAGCTTCAGCTTTGTGTCTCAAAGTCTGTTATCATTGAACTATACATGGCTGCTGATATTGATTAAAGGTCTTTGGTGTCCACTAGCAGTTACATATTATTGTTGTCATAGTGTTAATAATTAATGTATTGTTTGTAATGTAATGTTTGTTGATACACTTCTAGTTGCCCTTGCAAGAACATGCTGAAACATGCTTATTGGTTGTATAAGTACCTGAGTATTTCTATATCGACTGACATAAACAAAGCCGTGACATTAGCGATATCTGCTGGTTGATAGGAGTAACTGCAGTTCTTTCTTTTTTTGAGACTATGGATTCAAGTACCGTTCTATTTCACATAAAAAGCACACAAAATATTGCTATTGCTATATCACAGTGTTAATAATATGAATAGTGCTCTATTCAATATTGATATATTTCAGTGAAAATATATTATGATTGCATTTGGTTATAAGCATTCAACTTTTTTATAGTAGGAATAGTAGGGTATATAGGTTATTTTAGAATAAAGAGATAATAAAAATAATCAATAAAGTAAAATAAATTAATTAATTAATAGATGCCTGCATAGTTTTAATTTGATCATATCATAATTATGTAATATGTGCATGCAAAGCAAGGAGTTTCAGTATCAATACACACTTTTCTTATTGCTTTTCAACTTTTGTAAAATACACACTCTGAGCATCCTACAAATAGTTCATAGAACTAGAGATCTGTCCAAACTATTCTAAACCAGCCTCATCTAATAAAGTGCTTATTTTACCGGAAAATATACATTTAACCGGCAGTACCTAGACAGAATGTTACTTGCACAAAACAGTTGTGTCCATGTTTAAGAAGTGAATGTGCATTCTCGTCTCGATTTCAATTCCTTTAAGAATCTGTTGAGCAGGAAACCAAGAAAGAGAGTGAAGGCAGGTTATATCAGTAAGGCAAGTCTTACGTGATCAAATTATACAACGTCTTACGTGTACACATTTTGTATATGATAATGTTTAATGTAATGCAAAACAGAATATTTGCCTAACAGAAAATAGCCAAATGCTAAATTAGACCATATGGCTTGTGCATATAAATGGACAAATTGACATACCTTCAAAAAATGCTCAAATGTTATTCCTTCGTAGAACTCATCAGGTGCCTGAAAAAAACAAACAAGCAAACAGACAGATTAGCAAGAGATTGTATGTGTGTGTGTGTGTGTGTGTACATACTGATCAATACTTTGGGGACAAATCTGTCCCCAGAAGTGAACTAAATCTTCCATATGGGACATACAATCAAGAACATAACATCTTTATATATTAATTATTTATCAAATGGATGAATGAATGAATGAATGAATGAATGAATTTTTCTAATTCATAAAATACAAAAAGTCACTCACTTAACAAAATAAAATGTGCTTCATGTGGCACCGTTTACACCAACTGATTACATTAATTATTTTTTATTATTATTTTACTGAATTCAAAGTTATAAATTAATATTAATGAATTTACCTGATAACATTAGGTAAGATCAAGAGAAGTCAAGTGTTTAAGTGTTAGATCAGGTGGGCAGAATTCTTATACACTCAGATTACAACTTTTTACAGATATATTGATATAATATTGATATATTGTCTGAGTTAATCCATGCAATGTTTGTGATCCAGCCTCTAAATAACATACCATGGGACCTACTGAGATACTGGCAACCTCCAGCATTGCAGCATCTGCAATGCCCTTCGCTGTCTCTCTTCCAAGAGCTCCACTACGAGACAACAACTCCTCTACTACCTAGAGAAGACAGACCACAACACAAAGCTGATAATCTGTGAAGATAATCATGAACTTCGCACAGCTAAACATATAATTCATAAAAAATTTACTCAGATGGATTTAATTACACAAAAATGGGTAATTTCTTACATGTCTGTATTCCTCCAGAGTTATGGTTCCATCATTGTCAGTGTCATGCATGTTGAACAGGACTATTAAGAAAGAGACAGTACTGTATCAATACTGATGTGACTTTATGGTTCAGTTGACTGGTAGTTTATCTCCAAGTATCCTAGTTTCCAGAGAATGTTCTGAATATCATTTCTACATGCCCTTACAGCGCAGTTTGGCTCTTCTCATTTCTTCTCTCTGCTCCTCTGTGATATGATGGGTCGGTGCTCTAAAGTATGACATGACGGTAAGGAATTCCTCAAAACCAATTTCTTCTACAGATCCCACATCATCTTTCTGGAAGTTCCTGTGAAGAACAAGTGGGGGTAGTAATGTGTTAATGCTCCATATCAGCTGGGTTGCTGAGCCCTGAATGCTAAACCTCACTATTAATCTTCAGATTTGTAGTCCGGAGATGATTTTGACCAATGGGACTTGGAAAAAAAAACACATTAAAAAAACTACACAATGTTGTAGCTTGCAGATCTACATATTTCAAATTGAATATTTATTTTCTAAAGAAGATGAAGAATAATTGTTTGTTCAGTCAGTCTATTACCATTACAGATATAAGTACCACATTAAAAAATTCCATATAAATGGGCATAAAAAATTATTGATAATAATAACATAATAATACATTTTATTTTATATAGCGCCTTTAAAAGTTACTTCTCAAAGTCACAGAGCCACAAAAGCCACCTTTCCAAAGATGCTAACCATGTAAACAAGAAAAAAACAGCGCAACAAGACTTTCCTTTACTATAAAGGTGATGTTTTACATCCGTTTTGAACGAAGACAGGGTTAAAAATGAAAGTTTAAAAATGTTACATAGCATTCAAAGGCAATCTTAAATTCTGAGGCAGTAAGGGATCATTTCAAGCATCACGTAACTTGTCATTATTAATACCAAACACATACAGAATATAAGTAAGCACAAACCTTTTGTCGAAGAAAGCTTCTATAATCTGGGACCGAATTGGGTTGCTTTCCAGGTCTTGGATTGTTTTAAGGTCATCTCTCCTTTAAATGAGAACACAAAACAATTGAGTTTGACAAACAAAAGGCAGGCATTATGGTTTGTATGTACTGTGTATACTTGTGTATTAATATATGTTGTATAACCAACCAAACCACCTAGGCAGATACATGAATCAAGCTTAACAGTAATTTTTCTAATAGTCAGTACCAGCATAACTGGTTTTATTTGATTCTTGAAAGGCATTCTGGACAATCATTCTTTTGCAACACTCAGGAAGGAACAATTCTGCACACAAAACAACCACTTGCAGATTACCGTAATGTTTCCTCGTTTTGGCTGAGCTGCTTAAAACGATTGTGGAGAATTGCGATCTGCTCCAGCGAAACTGAAAGAGAATGAAAATAATGGAGGTGATGACTCACCAGCTGGCACCATGCACTATGTGTGAAGTTAACACAACTGCTAAAACTTAAAGACGCCTCACACACATAACTGTTGTCTGACTGACTCTTCTTACTAAATTATGAATGATCACAAGAGACATCCAGTAACCTTAAAGAGATCAGTCAAC